>JAQMYJ010000013.1:14144350-14174568 GCA_030014305.1 Clarias laeviceps | reverse complement strand
ATCCCTCCCCTGTGAGAGAGCTCAGCCAATCAGCTCTCTCTAGACCTCCGGCTGCGAGAGGTTACAGCATCACCCGGGAATCGAACTTGTGACCTGCGCATGATAGGACGAGTGCTTTACTACTGCGGCACTTGGAGGCTTAACGGCTCTAATCTGAGATGCTGTTGGTTAATTGGTGATTTCTGAGGTAACTGGTGACTCTAAATGAACTTCTCCACTGCAGCAGAGGTAGGTTTTGGTCTTGCTTTCCTGGGAAGGTCTTCATGAGAGACAGTTTCATCATAGTGTTTGATGGGTTTTGGAAATTCACTTGAATATACTGTTCATGTCTTAAAATAAAAACCGACCGTTGTTGTTGTTGTTACTTAATTACCTAATACTACAGTATATGTGTTATTTCATAGTTTTGAAAAAATCCAGTATTGTTCTAGTATGTATGAAATGAATCCAAACTTGTGTCTAAACTTTTGACTGGTACTGTATAAAGTTCTATTAAATCAGATTTGACGCAAACTTCATTGTCAGAATTCAAGCATTCATTTTTAAGAAAGAAGCATCAAAGTAATAAGCATAGCTTTGTTGTACTGTATAATACAGTATTCTCATAATAAGACATACTGTAAGTAAACCTCCTGAAACCCAGACTGTACATTGCAATTTCTTTACACTGCTTCTCTTCATATGCACATGATAAGTATGAACTTCCGAACAGAAGGAAGTTTGACGGAACAATTATACCTAAAAGTCCTCATATGGCTTAGTGGTAAGCACCATCGCCTTGCACTTCCAGGTTCCGGGTTCAATTCATGTATGTTCTCCCCGTGCTTGGTGGGTTTCTGCCGGGTTCTCCGGTTTCCTCCCACAGTGCAAAGACATGCAGATTAGGCTAACTGCCTGGGAATGCGCGTGTGAATGTTGTCCGGAGGTCTTACCACGGTTGTATAAATGGGAATTTATTGATGGTCCTCATACAAAGATCACAAAATGGTGTATAAAACAATACAGTTGGGAGAAAATGTCACATCCTCATATGAGGACATTCGGGTCTCAAGAGGATAAATACCCCAGGCTACTAAAGATATTTATTAGTTATATTAAGTAAAAAATCTTTTTCTTTTTTTTTAAGTGTGAGACTTCACTTTCTGTTACGTTAAATGAATAAACCATAGCCCGCTCCAGCTAGTGCACTATTTTACACATATCTCAGTGGGTTAGTTTGGAGCCACACAGAGGCTGGATCTCTGTTTCTTTCATAAGTCCATCAGCGTTCTTTGTATCTTTCCTCTTCACGCACGGTCTCACACCTCCACTCGAAAAGCTTCTTGCAGTGTTGTATATAATATTTATCTTTTTTTCATCCCCTCTACTATATTCTAAGAATTAATTATAATGGTTATAAAAGCTGGCATAGATCTCTATGCTCTATTGTACTTGAATAATGAGTCCTAATTAAGTGTGTGTGTGTGTGTGTGTGTGTGTGTGTGTGTGTGTGTTAGTGTGTGTTGGGGTTCCATGCTCAACAGTTGCACTGTTTCTCTTCTGTGAGATGTGAAATCAGATAAGTGGCACAGCGCGGCAAACATCATCTAAAGGCAACTGCACACACTCACACGTGCGCGCACACACACACACACACACACACACACACACACTAAACAAACCCAATCTTACACAGATAAGCTCCTGACAGGCCCTGAGGGCTTTGGACAAAGAGCTCGCTGAGGACGACAACAGTGCCGGCAGGAAAAAAAAACTAAAAAAAACACACATTACACAAACCCCGCTGAGAACACACACTCTCTGACACGAGAAAAACACACACACTTCACATCCAAGCCGCATTCCGCTCAAAGGTATGGTAGCCAGGGTGATGTAAACATACACACAACCGGGGTTAGCATAGCAATTGGCAGGATTGGGTACCTGGAGCACCGTTCTTCCTGTTTTGATACGGGTAATTAAATCTCTCTCTAATCTCCCTCTCTCACCCGCTCGCTCTCGTTCTTTGTTTTGGAGACGTTCCCGTCATTAATTTTGCATGAGCAGCGTCATGTGGAAAATGCCACTGCGTTACGACTGTCATGGCCGAGCTCCAATCCCGGAGAGAGCGTAAAAGAGAGCAATCTTCTCCCGTTTTTATTTATTTATTTATTTTTAAAGCACTCTTGGGGTACTTTGCTTATTTCCAAAGAAAACTTTGACTTTTTTATTTGTTTGGTTTATTGTAAAAGCTTTTATTATGTATTAGAATATTCAAATATTATATGACATAACACTATGGCCTCACACCTCCAGGATTCCTCGGAGTCTATGTGCCTGGAGTTCTCCCCATGCTTGTTTCCTCCAGGTACTCCGGTTTCTTCCCACAGTTCGAAGACATGCAGATTATGCTAATTGGCGTAAACCAAATAGCCTGTAATGGATGTGTGAATGGTGGGTCCTTGACCGGAGGTCCTACCACGGTCGTACAAATGGAAATAAATACAATGGTCACCATTGGCCTCCACGGTCCCTAGTTGGACTACAGAGTTTCCTAGGTGATGGACGGGTTGAACATATTAATCCCAAAATGGGATCTGGATTATGGAGGACGTGGGTAAAATTAATGGACAAATTAAAAAATTCTATGGCAATTGAAAAAGTCTGGCATGATCACGGTTGGGGGGCGGAATGGTTGGTTTTAAAGGGACCCCAGAAACTCTAAAGGCGCCTCTGTTGGGGTCTTTAACTAGTCAAACATTCTCAAGCTTCCTACAAAGTACTAGACGCTCCCTAATGAACTGAAACTGTGTTCTAGAGTTCTACACATAGCGTTAAAGTGTTCCTCAAAACTGAAGAGGTTGCCTTAATGCTCTGAAGGACTTGTGCAGGAACTCTTCTTAAAATGTCTGAAGGAACACTACGGCCATGGAGACAAGACAAACAGGACACAATAGGATACGGTTTAATGCTGATGCTGATCAAGGGAGGGAGGGGGGAGGTTCGGTCAAGCTGAAGTTTAACTTTCATGGAAACGATTCGACTCTGGTAAACCCGAGCAGCCTTTTCCTGAACTCCGTGTGTGGTTTGTGCTTTGTAGTCGCTCGGGTGTGTAATGTGACGCCAAGTCAAACAAGACGAGGAAATGTTTTGCACAAACCGACCGAGCAAAAACAACACGGTGGGCCCTCAGTTATTTCAAGTGCGGAAGAAATCTGAGGGATTGATTTTTTTCAGAATCCGGCGGTCTTCGGTTGCGCCGTCATTCGTTGAAACGTGGGCTGGAAACGGTAAAGCCGCAGAATCACGTCTGCATTGAATTGTGTGCATGCGAAGTTGTCATTAAGGGTAAATCGGTCGGTTTCAAAGCTGTCTCCAGCATGTCCACTGACTCACCCGGTTTATTTTGCACGAGCAATGGGATCGCTTTTATTATCACACCATTTATTCCACTCGCATTCATCATTCAGATTTGTTCACGGTGATTCTTTGCTCAGCTGATCTCATAATTCAAAGCTTACAAAAACTGTGTAAGGCATTTCAGATTCTAGGGTTTTACAATCTTCTCATGCAAACTATTTACAAATTTCATTTCATATCCTGTTAAACATGCTCTGTAAACTTTATACCAGACGCATGCATGTAGTTAAAATGGGACCAGTCATGTGACCACGACTAGCCTAACCGTTGTTAAGATTCCTGTCTGCTTTAGGAGCTGGAGGTGATCTAAATTGCCATCTTAGGTTTCGAATCAATCACACGTCCTAGGAAAGAAGGTACGACGTGGTATAAAATGGCAACAGGAAAAGGGCAAAGCAGCCGAAGAGGTCCTTTGAGTATTTTCAGAGGAAACTGTAAACCTCTAGCTGACCTTAACGCAGTGCTCGATACAGAGGAGTGGCAGGTAAAACGCTGTTATGGGGAGCTAAGGCTTGCTGGAGGTTGTGGTTAGATTCCATGGTGTGTTTGTGTGAAGAGGTGTATGTTTCATGTGCTTCCAAAGAAAACCTGCGGCCAAAATCTGATATCGATCTAGGACAATTAATAAAATCCCGTCTCCTGCACAAGTATTAATGCCTCATGTGTAGCCTTCTAAATGCCGCACACATAGACACAACTTAGATTAGCATCAAGCCGGAAAACTTGTTATCACCAACTACGATTTGATCTCGATGTTTAACCGCAAAACTTTTGTTAAAGGTCCCATGTCTTACTATTACTTAAACAAGTTGGCACTGGACTCAGAGCTCCCTTAAAGTGTGTGTGTGTGTGTGTGTGTGTGTGTGTGTGTGTGTGTGTGTGTGTTTATACACCGGCTAACACACCCCTTTTTTTCACTCCTCCTTCAAACGCATAGGTTCAATGTCTATGTAAATGAGTCACTGCTGAGTCACGTCAGCTGGGGGTGGGATTCTCTAATGTGAAGTCACATTAGTGGGGATATCTAATTGACTTGTTTAAACTGGACAAAAGGACAAAAAGCAGGGAACGTTTTCTTCACATCTTCACATTTCCTCACATCTTTCTGTTTGTACACACATACACACACATACCGGAGACCCATTTGAATGTCTAAAAATGCCTCCTTAATAACTCCCTTTTAACTAATGACATTTTAGTCATTTTTCAGTAGCAATATAGTTTTGCTAATGCAGCTTAAATAGCCTAACTACTCTATGTTAAATCTTGTGTAATACATTTAATCCATTAAAAAACCTACATATGAGGGGCGTTTGAGTCAAACTGAGACTTGTGATAAAAATTTCTGGTGAATGAAGGCATACAACTGATTGCCATTTACAAACATAAGCACGGTACGATGGGGGGAATCATAACTGCTGCAAAACATTTAAAAATTGCAAACATTTTAAAGAATGGATAACAACTGCATCCAAGGTGCAGTCATATCCGTGAACATTCAGCATTTTTTCCTCATTGTTTTTGCAGAACAATGCACAACCTCATCCTGCCCACTATGCCACTTACTGTACACATTACAGGAACTCGGGATTCAACTCTAAGCCATTTTCACATGTCTGGACTGTTAATGGAGTTCCTGGGAGGCCAGTGTTTCAGACGTGAAGCAGGCAGTCCAATCATGGCTCTGGCCGTACTGAGAAATCTTTCTACCTTCATGGTGTCCATGAGAGTTTTTACTCTTATAACTGTGTTCTGTTATCCTGCACAATCAAAAGTCCAGGTTTGACTTGAATACTTCAAACATTTCAAACTGTATTGGTTTATTTCATTTTTATTTTTTGCAAAGGATCCCCTGCCGACTTCCTAATTGACGAAAGTAACTTCAGGGTCAGACTACGAGTCAAATTCGACCTAATTTAACTGCGTCAGGCTGCATCTGGGCCCCTCTGGCTACTCAAAGCACAGCAACACAGGTTAGGAATCGATGAGCGCACATCTCAAAGCATCGCTGAAGTGCAAAATGAGCTTGCGAGTGCATTTGCACTGTTTTGCCATGAGAAATCAATTTTTGACCCTATGCTTGCTCGGTTCAATTGCCTCCAAATATTTCTACTTAATCTGCCAAGAGCCACGAGGATGTTTATCGGCAAGCAGCGTGATGAAACCTGAGCACTTTAACACAATACTAACTGCTATTACAGCTATCATTCAGGACTATACGGTCGAC
The DNA here is from genome assembly GCA_030014305.1 of Clarias laeviceps. Taxonomy (NCBI): domain Eukaryota; kingdom Metazoa; phylum Chordata; class Actinopteri; order Siluriformes; family Clariidae; genus Clarias; species Clarias laeviceps. The sequence continues at coordinate 14,168,942 of JAQMYJ010000013.1, read as the reverse complement.
CTGCCGCACAAGACATTTGTTTACTTTTTTTAGATGCTTCGCTCATTTCCTTTTAGGTCTTTTTTTCTTCCATGTTAATGATGAAATCTGTATGACTTATTGCAGGAAGTTAGAAATGTGAATGTGTGATTCATTATGCTAATCAGAACAGCCACTGTTGCCTGAACTTCTGAGATTAGATGACATGAAATGCAAGTTGTAAGCATAAATAAATGAAGAAATACATCCATATCGTGTAACATAATTCATTTAGACTTACGCAGTGCTTATCCTGATGAATTTATGGATTTTTATTTTCTTCTGAAGTCTTGTGTCAAAAATCCCGGGGCTGCCTCTTTTTTTTTTCCTCCCCCGTGTTAAAGACGCAGGAGGAAACATTAATTGGCCGTAGGACGCCGCGCCCTCCAGCTGTTTGCTACGTCAATCATGGCGAACTCGCGCTCTCAACATGCTCCAAAATGCCTCAGGTGATATTTAGAGCGTTTCAGAGCTCCTCAGCGTGAATGCTGTGCTTTTTCCCGCGTGAAAAGAATAGCAATGATTTATGGAAAACTTCTATCTCACTTTCTGTGCGTCTGAGACAAGGAACCTCAAAGACTCAGCAAAGTCAAGGCTAACACCGATCACTGCTGTATTACGCGTCGCTAATGGTGTTATGATGGTCAAGAACGGTCAGTTTGTTCACTCAGCTTAAACCATGACCATGCAAAGAAGCTTCGTGAAAATTCGTTCTGGCAACAAAAGTAATGACTGGACTGGAGCTTGGTCATGGTGAGGCCATTGAAAAAACCGATTAACATTTTCAAAAGACTTCAAGCACAGTACGGTACTCATTTAAATGGTGCAAACGTTTAAAAGAAGGTCATACACCTGTGAATATTCATCCCAGCCGAGGTGTCTGCCAAGCCCACTGCAGTCGTTCCCAGGAACATTTAACGAGTGGCAAAAAAATGGCCTTTTGATTAGCAAAGGCGATCTCATATTGCCATCTGCACCACTTGCACATTACAGGAACTCGCCTGGGAGTTACTGCCACATCCACCTCATTCCAAGCCATTTCCACATGTTTGGGTCATTAAAGGAGTTCCTGGGAGGCCAGCGTTGAGACGTGAAGCATGCAGTCCGATCAACGCTCCGGTGTACTGAAAAAAATTTCTACAGTACCTCGATGCTATTCAAACACTAGTGAAATGCCTTTCATAACTGCACAACCAAAAGTCCTGGTTTGACTTGATCGAACCTTGTATAATAGAAAAACTTAGTATTGCTTTATTTGTTTTATGGAAATAAGTGAGGGGGGTCATAAGAATAAATGTGAATTAGAATAAATATTCTAACATTCAGTTGACTCAAAGGACACATCTAATCCTAAAGAGACAATCGAGGGTGACTGGATTGGAAAGCAAAACAAAATCTAAGAGCAAAAATGTGATTGGTCATTTCTCCATATGAGGGAGAATGCCCATATCTTATCACAAACTGGTTTATTTTTCAAACTGGTAGAAAGGCGGGTGAGCGTGGGACCAGCGTGTCAACACAGAAACGCTCAAAGACCTGCCAAAGTCACAGCAACCAACAGCTGGTCACTTAGGGAAACATTGCGATCATTAGATTTGCCTGGTTTGGTATTTTCTGCACACACACACACACACACACACACACACACTCATCCACATCCACATACGGACAAAGATTAATCGGCATTACATTTATAAATCACCATGCAAATTAAAGTGTGCCTCACTGCAGCACCTCTGCTGATTAACAGCCCGAGCAGGCAGCCGGCAGCAGCTTCAATGTTTCCTCCAGCCGCAACGCTAAGCAAATACCACCAATTATTGCTAATTAATTTGTGTTCTCGACACAGTGTTTGGTGTAGCGGCCTTTAAAAACACAAGGGTTATTGACAAAAACATTAAAATCAATAAATTAAGTAATATCGCGCACAAGCCTGCGCGGCAGGAGGCTTTATCACACCCGCTCCCTTAGCGGTTCCGCTAATAAGCATGAGCTTGGATTATGACTTCTGGCCGAATAAATAAATTGCACCAAACGGGTGTTGTGTTGCTCGGGGGGGAGCGACAAACTTGCTTCCTGCAATGAGGAGAGAAAACATTTACTGGAATTTAGCAAGAAAAGAAAAAGACAGACAAAGACAGATGTGAAAAGAGCCGGCAGCAACTGCGAACAAATAAAAAGCAGATTTTATCTTTTTAGCAATACGAAAGGCTGTTAGGATTATTATCATGGTCATATTATTAGCATTAAACATCACAGGTAAACTAGCGAATAGCTAATGTTGGCTAATTGAAGCTTTTATTTCAGGTCTTTCTTGTTAGCTAATAGACAACTAGTTATATAATTTTGGCTAAATTTCTGTCAGCTTTGTCTCACTAAAACACTGCTTCAGATTTTTTTTTGTTTGTTTATGATTTTATTTTTTCCAAAAAGTTAGGCATAAGCAGTCAGCAAAATCATCCAAAGAATTCTAAAGAAACTCAGTAGCATATGCTAACATGTCACATTTACTAAGAGCTATTTTAGCTTCTGACGTTGCTAGATAACATTCTCTCTAATGCTAGCTTTAACTTGGAGCTAGCTTATATTCCCTTGATAATGTTCTCTATAATTCTAGCTTTAACTTGAATCTAGTTATCTAGCTTACATTGGTGAGTTACTGTTTTCTATAATGCTAGCTAGGAACTTGTTAGCTAGCTTATATTGGTGAGATAATGTCATATATAATGCTAGATTGAACCTGAAGCTAGTTAGCTAGTTTATGTTGGTGAGATAATGTCATACTGTATACAATGCTAGATTTAACCTGAAGCTAGTTAGCTAGTTTATGTTGGTGAGATAATGTCATATACAATGCTAGATTTAACCTAGAGATAGTTGGTTAGCTAATGTTATCTATAATGGTAGTGTTCATTAGGAGGTAGTTAGCTAGCTTATGTTGGTAAGATGATGTTATCTATAATGCTAGATTTAACAAGGAGCTATTTAAATATGTAATGCTAGCTAGATAACATTTAGTCACACTAGCTTAGTGAAAACATGTTTGAGAAGTTAAATGTTTATCTTAGAATGTTTTTACCTCAGAATTAACCTCTTTACAAAAAACAACCTATGTTTGAGCTAGCTAAAATTCTCTTAGCCGTGTATGTTTCTTAATTAGCCACATATCTCTGGTTTCACATGGGGGAAAAAATGCATATTCTTACTCAAAGAATTAAAAACTGTTGAGCCCCTAAAGGGACATGGGTGGGTTAAAAATAGTTTTTAAAAAAACATTGTAGAAAAAGAAAGCTAGAAAAAAATTCTGTACGTAATATGTCTTTCAGGTGGTAAAAAAATAGCATTTTTATTTGCAAAATCTCGCCAACATTTGCACGATATATGGCACAGAAAATAGTCCACGTGACTCAAACTTCCAGGGTAGTCTTCCAGCGTCAAAATACGGAAAGGGCAAAATCCGAGGATGAATGTCCAAGCTGAAAGTAAAACTCAGTAATTCTCTCCATGCCTGTTTAATAATAACACATGCAACCCTAATCCAAGTAGTATATTGCCCGCTTGCTTCTTCCTTCTTTATTTTTTTAGTGGTTGGCACAATTTTTTTGCGATATCTCATGAACTGTTTGTGATATCTCGCAATAATGTTGACAAAATCTCATAAACAAAAAGGCCAATTTTTTTCCCTTGAAATAATATTTTTTCCATGCCATTACTATTAATTTTTTTTAAGTAACATTTTTTTTCCTCCAATGTTTTTTTCTTTTCCACCTATGTCCCTTTAGAGACTCGGTAAAAAAACAAAAAATACTGAAAATCTTCTACACCACAAATAAGCTAATAATGTTGTAAGAGCTCATATGAAGAAATTACTGAGTGATGCCGATATGAAAAGCTCTTTTCCCCAGACATGATTTAACCCCATTACCCTCCATGCTCAGGTCATCAAGCAGGAGATAGATGTTCTGCCAAATCTCCGTATCTCCCCCAACGACCCTTAGCGTTCCTTATCTAACCCGGGAAGTCATTACCCCGGAGCCATTAAATTGACATGTAAGACTTTCTGTAATCTATTAATCATCACAATCTGTAATATGTGCTCGCACAAACCGAGTATATATTTTACACATTAGCATGTTGATAATTTAGCCAGATCATATACTGTATATATATATTGTTTTTCCATAATGAGGAGTACTCCTGTTTATTTATAGCTAACTACACAGTAAGTAATATTCTCCTTGAGAGGACCTTCTAATTAAATAAACGTAATTGACTTCCTATGAACTGGGCCAACATCCAAACATGATTACTTGCTATTTAGCCTGTTTAGCTTAGCCGTGCTTGTTTAGCTGAAAATGAGTGAGGCCGTGGAGAGAGTAGAGGAGGAAGCTAATTCTGTTATCTCTACTGGGGCCGTTTCATTAGCATGGCGCTAACACAAAAAAAGCACAAGGAGTCATATTTCTCGGCAACGGAACTGACCGAATTGGTTCAATTGGTTGAACGATGGAGTCAATGAAGTTCTGCTTATTTTGGCTGGGAGAAGACGCTGCTATTGTTCTAATAGTGGCGCTTATCTGTTTAGTAGAGAAATAAATCTATAGGGAAATCAATCTGCAAACTTTGTGTGGACTCGGTTGAAGACAGAACAGTATCTCCTGCCTGTGTATACGTGTGTGAGATCACAGTGAGACTTTTCACCCACGAGCTGAATTTTTTTTTTAACCCAGAATTACCCTGTGGCTATAATGTGGTCTATTTGTTGCCCATTTTTCTTCTTGACCGGATGCAATCTCCTTACAGAAGCCCGCTCTGGGGATCCTTTCTGCTGCAAAACATGTTGGATTACCAACATGGCCGAATAGCGTGAAACTCTTCGAGTATGACACCTAACCTTTTTATATTTTCCACTTGCTTTCCCGCTATTGTGTGAAGCGCCAGTCCAAAGAGGTTTAAGGTTTAAGGCCCGGCTGCGTCCGCCTCAATCCCCCCCGTTTGATAAGAGCATTTCTTGGATACACAAAGACTCTGAGACACGGCTCTCCTCTGGGGTGTGACAGGAGTCCGTGTTGGCGTTTTCTGGCAGCTGAGCAGAATTGCTCGACTGCACGGATTCAATCGCAGGAGGATGAAGGGAAAGCGGTGCAAGCTAAAACAACATCGATCTGCAGTTTATCTTTTATCACAGAAGCGAATGAAGGGAGATACAGCCGAGAGAGCGAATGATCGGTCGGCCCAGGGAGGTTAATGAACAACCTCTCTCTCTCACTCTCTCTCTTTCTTTCTGACATTAGAGCAATGTGAGTTCTTTAATATTTTTTTTTCTTAAATGTACTAATTAGGGTTGATTACTGACAATGAGAGCCGGCAAATCTAATATGCAATATGCATTAAAAATGGGGGGGAAAAAACAGCAAAGTAAGAACTTCTTCCAAGGTCCTGGCCTTGGAAGCGGAAGAATGAACAGGGTCCTGGGGTGTGAAAGATGACAGCGCCCTTATAATAAATCGAGCTGCCTCGACACGTAGCGGGACTGCTAATGCACTGCCATATGGCCGAAAACCAAAATGGCCGCCTTAACCTATAACCTCCACCATGACAGAGGAACATCGCAAACCGTTGTTTTACTTGTTTATACATCATGTCCTTTGGAAAGGTTGACAGGATAATACGGAGGAATTATCTTATCAAACTAAGCCAAGGTACTGTGTCAGAGGGATGATGCTAACTTTGGCCCAATGATACCTTAACACAAAAAACAGGCAAGAGTTTACCCCCTTTATTCATTATTATAACTGAAAGAAACATGGCTGACAACACAATGCTACACAGAATAGCGCTAGAAATTAGCCTATAATAATTAAGCAATATCAGAGTGCTGTTACCATCCATTATCGTCACTTGTGGAATGCATCTCGTCCAATCAGATTGCTCAGTCGAAACTACCTGTTGTATAATGTCACCTCCACCTTTTGGCTACATAGCACTAGTAAGAACTTAAAAGTACTGTTAATTACACTAACTGTCAGTCACCAGCTCCGCAAGTCGCGGTTAGTTAGTTCTGCCAGTCGCGGAAGGATATGTTTTGTTCTGCAAAATAACTGGTTAAATAAACAAACAAATCATAATCTGTCGATAATAACTAGTATTTGTGGAACAATATCACACTCGAAGTCGTGCTGTTGTGCTTGATATCAGCATACAGTAGCTTGCAAATGCTACATTAACACAATATCACATGAGAGGGAGTGCAGGGATTGCATCACAGCCGTGCTGATATCCAGCACAACAGCACTGCGTCTCATGTGATATTGCTAAAATGTTATTTTAATTCCAAGAAAAGTCAAGAACACAAATTTTTACATTTCCTCCTTGATTTATGTAGCTAATACTGTAAAATATCATATATTAACTGTATACTGTAAAATATCATATATTAAAGCTAACCATCACTAGCTTGCTTTTCCTTTTTTTTCCTCTACAGGACATTTTTTACACAGGCTAATTCTGGAGAATGCACGGCTCTGACCAAGATGGCTGATGCTAAACGTTTATCTAAGCTATCTAAGCACCACTACAGTCAAAGACATACTCTTTTCAATTTATTGTGCACAAAACTCTTAATAATCAGAGAAGGAAAGCTCGTTCGAAAACAAATATGGCTGCCTCACATTACCTTTCTACTCTCTCTTCACATCTACAGTACTACGTTTCCACGTTTCTTAACAAAATGCTACACACAGGACGTTTTAATAAAGACTTAGCATACGTGACGGCTGCTAACATTGTCCCAGAAGTTTAATAATGAGTGAATGAAGACACTGCTTCCCTTGTGAGCGTGTTTCAACCCTCCTCCACCAGACCCCCCCGCCCCCCACACACACTCATATACACACACATACACACACACCCCTATTTCTGTGATGTATTTAATTATGTTTCCCCTGGCGCAGGAGATAGCGAATTGTTAATTACGCTTTTGTCGTCTCTTCAACAGAACTACTCGACCAAACGGGAGAGCTCTCGATTAACAATGCAGCTGCTTATTCCAACGATGTGCCAAAACTATGACGCCATTTACTCTCTTTTTTTTTTTTAACTCATTGGTTGCTTCTTCGCCATTGCAAATCTCTTTCCCTCGGTCCGGGCTGTTTGTTTGTCATCCGTTCTTGTCTTGCGCTGCCTGATCTGAGATAAGGAGGTCATCTTTTGTATCCGCAGTACGTGTTTTTATCAGCGGCTAACAGCCTGGTTATAACCTTATGAAATGTTTGCTGTCTTTGAAATGTAGGTCAAAAAGGAAAAAGAAGAAGAAGAAATACATTTCAGCCATGGGTACAAAATGTGCTAGTCTGGTCTTAGCGAGATTATTACTCCAGCGAGCACACATAGTCAGCTCAGATTTAATTACCGTGTTCTATGCTTCTTTTTCACTCAGTACTGAACATGGCACACTACTCTCTGTACCCGTGTCCGCAATATGAAACAAGGATGTGCCAAATGAAGTACCTGTGGCCTATGAGCCAATCAAATCGGGGCAGCCTCGGTATCTATTAATCATAGTCTAGGAGGCTTGGCGTTGTCCTCTTTTAATGGCCTTCTCTGCACAATGATGTGCTGAAGCAACTCTTAATTGCTGCTAACTGAATTGATGCTTTAACACACTGGATCATTGCTCACAGAAGGTGAGTATGTATTAGTGATACATAACTCCTACATTTAACTCCTTACCTGTTATAAGGTCTAAAATTACAAAGCCAGTACTTCGCACAACCGACTGCTGCCGCAAACAGATGGCTGGCTGCTGTGCGATGGCCTTCTTTGCTGCGCGTGAGGTTTTTCGGGATGGCGACGGCACTATTCCGAGGTGCCAAAAAGAAAAGAAAAAAAATCCCCAGACAAGCGCAATAACGTAAATCTGCCTAAACCAGGAGAAGAACTGCCCTAGCCACTCAGCCTTACACTCATCGTTCGTGTTAGCAGAGGCGATTATGTGCTTAAGTGTAAACGCGTATCGATTGACTCCACCAATAAGTCTATCGAGCTGAGTCATTGAATTCGAACTGATAGCTGCGTGTAAGGCGCTCATAAATCAGGCGAAGCCACGGCACAGACGCGCACACATTCCTGCACTAAGCTGAGGTTTCCTTACTTCGGGCCTCGGGGCTAAGAAGCGCACACATGACCGAGCAACAGAAGCAGGACGGGACAAGACGAGGCGACGGAGATGATGGAAACGGATTCCTCACTGACGCCTCGTCAGCATATCCAGCCACGCTGCGATTTCATGCCGGATTAGAGGCGGCTCACGTGTCTCCTCAGGATGGGATGCTTTACATGCCAAAGCACCGAACGAGATGACCTTTGACCCGGGCAGGAACAGCCGTAAGGGATTAGGACCTCGATCAGAATCTGTCTTGTAGTAATTAGTTACGCAGGGAATAATGTTGCAAAGTGTTTCATTCCTGTTATAACATGGAAATTTGCCTACAGTTTATTTTATTATTAATATTATCAATAGCAACACGCTGATTAATAAATAACAATAGCGAGTTTAAGAAAGAGTCCATGGAAATGTAAATTCAGACTAAAATAATAATAGTTAATAAAACACGCACGCACAAAACCCTTACTTTCCCCTCTCTGAAATTAGTTCTCACATCTCTCGCTCTTTGAACGCCCACAGTTCCAGAACTAAGATGCTAATTCCGAGCGAACGTGGCATTAATTTGTGCAAATTGCCCGGTCTGTGCAGGGTAGACGGTGTGTTTCCAGCGACAAGCTGAATTGCGTCTCACCTTTGTCGGCCTCGGGCTCGGGGAGCGCGAGTGCTGAAATTGTGTCCCTTCATTAATGATCTCAATGCATCAGAGCTGACAAGGAGTGTAAGAGTTCGGCTCTCGCATATATTCACTGCAAATTATTCGGGAGAGGGGAGGAGAAATTAGTGAGGCTGGAGAGGAGACACTGAAAAAATCCAAAGAAACAGGGTGAGATGCAAGGAGAGCAGAAGTGAGATGATGAAAGATTAAACGGGAGCAACTTAGAAACAGGAATAGACGGAAATCAGAGTGAGAAAGAAAGAAAGAGGGAAAGGAAGGAGGATGCAAAAGAGATTATGAGAAAACTTCAAAAGAGGAAGCGGGAAGGAGAGATAACGCGATTGCGAGGAAGAGACTATAAAGAAAATGACAAAGTGTAAAGATAATAAAGATATTATAAGATATAATACGATACATTAAGGAAGTGAGATGGAGAGAAGAAATGATAAGAGATGACAAGAAAGTGTGTGAGTGTATATAGGGATGAGTTATGGCATCCTCTCCTCCTAGCTGAAGCTTGTGTCCTCTCGAAGTCTCCCCGAGGTTTTGTAATTAATTTCCATGTTTTATTTGACGGTAAGCGGCTCTGATGCCAGAGATTATGCTGAGTGTCGCAGCAGCAATCAGCTCTTCATTTGCTGCTTTATTTCCCAAATCCACCTTCACACTCCACACACCTGCACACACAGCGCTCAGGGTGGCGGAGCGGTACAGACGCCGGCTGAATTACTAAAACGACGCCAATAAAACGCCTCGAGGAGTCCACATTATCTTAACACTAGGGTTAATGGCAAAACTTTTTCACCCAACTCCCGATATTATAAAGGATGAAAAGTCTCATATCAAGAATTTTGTTAGTTCCCCAGAGGCCACGCCTCCTTTAAGAGACTGACAGGTAGAGAGGCCACGCCTTCAGTATGACCAACACGCTAAGATGCCACACACGAAGGCCACGCCTCCATCTCTGAGACTGACAGACAGAGGCCACACCTCCTTTTCTGAAATTGATACACAAAGGCCGTACCTCCATATCTGAGACTGACATCGAAAGACTACGCCTCCATCTCTGAGACTGTCATATAAAGACCACACCTCCATCTCTGAGACTGTCATACAAAGACCACGCCTCCATCTCTGAGACTGTCATACAAAGACCACGCCTCCATCTCTGAGAGTGTCATACGAAAGATACGTCTCCTTCTCTGAGACTGACACACAAAGGCCACACCTCTTTATCTGAGACTGATCCACAAAGGCCACACCTCCTTTTCTGAAATTGATACACAAAGACCACGCCTTCTTTTTTGAAACTGACACACAAAGACCACGCCTTCTTCTGTGAAACTGACACACAAAGGCCACACCTTCTTTTCTGAGATTGACACACAAAGGTCACACCTCTTCATCTGAGACTGACACTCAAAGGCCACACCTCCTTATCTACAACTGACTGAAGGCCACGCCTTCTTTTCTGAGACTGACACATTAAGGTCACACCTCCTCCACTGACCCTAACATGTACAGAGTTTATGCTTTCTTTAATAGACTAAAAAAGTACATAGACCACACCTCCCTCAATAAGACTGACACACAAAGGCCACGCCTCCATCTCAGAGACTTACTCAAAAAGGGCACTTGTCTATTTGGCTGTGAGGTCTGTGGAAGACTGCGTCGGATCGTCAAACCCTCCTCATGATTGTGCTGACAAAGTCACAGATGGAAGCGTCTCTTTGGAATGAAGCGATAAGCTGATGCTCCTAGACGCTTTCATGCTCGTCTCTCCGTTTCTCTCACTCTTTCCTCTCTCCCCGTCTTTCTCTAATCCTGCCTGCTTGTACGCCTCTCTACTCTCTGTCTACTTACTTTTTACTCTCTCTCTCTCCCTCCCTCAGCTCTCTCTCTATGTCCATCTCTCTCTCTTCCTTTATATATCCCTTTTCAACTACATGCCTGTATCCCTTCCTCTATCACTTCCTGTCTTTTTATCTCTATATCTCTCTTTATATCTCTCCCTTGTATTACTTTTTCTCCCTGCTTTCCAGCTTCTGCTTTTTCTTTCTCTCTCTCTCTCTCTCTGACACATCGCGTTACGTGAAGGAACTCATGGCCGTGGCGTGAAATACATCGCTACATCTTTTAGATTCACGCCGGATCAGTGTCGATTTCCCTTTACTCGACATGCGGCTCTGTCTGTATGTGTATGTGTGTATGTGTGTGTGTGTGTGTGTGTGTGTGTGCATCCCAGAGGCTCAGATCAAATAGAGGGATAAAGAGAGGGATAAAAAGATCGAGATGAGGCCAACTGGTCTAAGGCAGAGCCGGAGAACACGGACAGAGTGACATGAAGGATCTTCATCTCGCAGATAACAGACCGTTTAGATCGAGACATAGAGAGAGTAAGAATGAGAGAGAGAGAGAAAGCGAATGAAGCTGAGGCCTGGATCTTTCTGCGTGTCTGTCTGCTTGCCGTTTCATGGCTCTCTCTATCTCTGAATCCACTCGTATGCATTTTGTGTGTGTGTGTGTGTGAGTGTGTGTTGTTGGCTGTGTCCTGTTATAACTCTCTGTCCCATTACATTCTTTCCCCTTGAGCAAAGCAGACATTCAGAAATAAATACAGTATTCCAGGCGATGGATAAAACCTAAGCAAACCTCTTTAGTCAAAGACGTCGCTTCTGTTTGAAGGATGTGGTCTGAAGTTTCGGGGGATTTAAAACAGGGCTGTTTAAACAGGAACCAGCTCACTGAAAACTGTGACGCGAGAGTTGAACAGGGACTCAGGATAAAAATTTCTCGTGAATGGAAGTGTAAAACTGAGTGCAGAAAAACATTTGGATGGTGCGAACGCTTTAAAGAAGGCCGTACATCCGTAAATGACGATTACTTGAAAATCAACAGATAAATGGTGGAAGTGATGCATCTGTCTCGGGGAACTATACACGCAATCATTCGCCAGCACCACTTGCACGTTACAGGACCTCGGCTGAGAGTTATTGCCAGATCCAGTCGCGGATTTTTCCTGGGAGTTCCTGGGAGGCCGGCTTTTCAGACATGAAGCAAGCCAGGCTGCTGAGAAAATGTTCTATCTTGATCTTCTCCAAGTACGAGTGAAACACTGGGATAAGTGCAAGGGATTATAAATAGAAATAACGGGAGTTATTCAACAACAACTCTCATAACTGTGTTCAATCAAAAAGTCCTGGTATGACTCAGACACCCTTTGTACTTCCGACACGAATTATTTTAACCATCTGACCCACAGTCAGGCTTTGAAACCAGAATATTTTGCAATGCACTTCACCGCGCACATTGCTTTTACCCGGTTGATGGATGTCTGGTAACCAACCGTGAGTTTGAGAAAGGAATTACAGTAAGAAAACAGAGCCAACAAAGCACTCTATCATTAGCTGTAGACTGACCTCTCGAAGTTGAAGCCCAAATCCATTTAGCACCCTAAAGGCATTTGTTTTTGTCACTTGGCCTAAGTTCTGTTTCGAGAAGAGAACAGCAATACCTTTATATCTATCCTAGTTAGCACAGAGTATTAAATCTTCCTTGGATTCCCCCTAAAAACACAACATATTTTCACTAAGGAAAAAAAAAAATCCGCCTGGCATAATCTCTGGCTTTATTCTCCATCAAACCCTTCCCCAGGTGCTCACTATAAAAAGAGTCCTAAAGGAAAAAGAGGAGTGATCCACCTGAATTCAGCCGTGCCAATAAATAATTAAAAGCCGAGAGAGTGCACGCGGTGGGAGAGATTGCTCACGGCTGAACCGGTGCTAGACAGAGTGCAGATCTTCATCCTGAGCGGCACGGAGAAACGAGATTACATCATCCCCAACGCTGCCATTAAACAAAGAAAAGTTTGTCCAAGCATCCAAGCGAGCTGGACCTGGCTTCCCAGGCTGCACTGCTGAGGGAATGACATCATGTACTATATCCAGTTGCTGAGGGAAAGTTTGATTTTTTGGAAAGCAGATCAGAAGACTGCAAAGGTAGTGTTTTTTTCAGTGTATTGTGTTTGTGTTCGGGTCAGGACTGGTCTTAACAAGAGAGTGTTTTTTTTTTAAGATGCTGGAAATAGTTCTTGGTATTGCACTCGGACGTTTGATCTTAAGTGGAGACAAAGAACAGAGTCAGAAATGTTGGTCCAGAAAGGTCTGTGATACTACCTTCTGAAGAAACTTTGATGGTTTACTTAGAACATGAAAGAAAAAAAAAACCTTGAACAAAATACATGAAACATGAAGTAGTTCTTTGGCTGATCCCAGTAATCGTCCCCAGCCAGGACAAACCCCAAGGCACCAGCAACTGAGGAAAATTTGCAGAAACTAAAAGGGGAATTCGAGTCAAACCCGGATTTGTGATGTAGGTTCTCATGAATGAAGGCGCAAAACCATTTGACAGTACACTTTAGAGACTTTTAGCTTTAGCCATTTGCAAATGTTTAAAAGAAGGCAGGACGACAATACCGGCCAAGGTGGCTCCGAGCCCACTGCAGTCTTTCCCGTGAACATTCAGTGAGAGGAAAGCCTCATCCTTGAAAATCGAAGGATAACTTGTCGACCAACTTGCGCAAGAGACATATTTGTCTGTAGGAACTGTACACACAATCAGTGACCAGCACCACTTGCATGTTGTTGTATGCAGTGAGTTACTGCCACATCCCCTGTATATTGTAGTCCTGACTTCGCTCCAAGCCATTTCCACATGTTTGAGCCTTTAAGGGAGTTCCTGGGAGGCCACCGTTTCAGAACTTTGAACAGTCTCATAACTTTGTTCTGTTATTCTTCACAAACAAAAATTCTGGTTTGGCTTGAAAGCATGACTTGTATAAAATGCAGACCAAGAATCAAAGAGTAGGTTTATGTTCTAACAGGAATGGAGATGGAAAATGCATTCTGACAATGCAGGCAAAAAGTTTCCATATCTCGAGTCAACACAACCACACTACTTCCTTACTAAAAAAAATCCAGCCCTCCAGGTTCAAGTTGATCTCTAACCTCGATCATATCTACACCTTTGATCCAACTCAAATTCCTGTTTCCTTGCTAATCCCTTGTTCTGTGCAACGTTTCGAAATAATTCTGCTCCTTCGTTTGGTGAACATTCCCTCAAGAGCATCATTAGCTAAATTCATAGTGTTGGAGTGGAAAATAGTTTTGGAGAGCACCCTGGATGGTACTCTTCTCGACTCTTCATCACCTTTAGACTTGTGACCCCAACCCAGAGAACACAATAAACCGCCTACATGGTGCAATCGGAGTCTCAGGAAGAACTTCAAATAGATAAGAAGGTACGAATTAGTGGAGAACTTGGAAAAGAGCACGGAAGGTCTAGAAACTTAGCAAATGTTCTAGACACTTGCCAGAACTAGAATGTCAGATTTAGACTCTGAAAGCACGAGCGTATCAGTTTGGACTTTTTTTCCCCCCTCGCTGTAATGACCCTAGTTCATCTTGTTAAGAGTTTGGTAATTAGCTGAAGAGAAACCCAAAAGTTCTACAGTAAATTGATTCCAGAAAACTTCTCCCTCTGTTACTCTCAGAATTATCAAATTGCAGTGCTGTAAAAGGAATAAACACTTTGGGACGTGCTTGTTCTGTAAAAATGTCACTGAAATGTTAACCACCCAATGAGATGTAACATCTAAATATGCTGATACAATATAAAGGTATAAAAATTTATAAATACAGCAAAAAAAATAAATTGCTCAGTTGAAATTCTGCGACTCTTGTGAAGCCGTCAATAGACGCAGCAGATGTTCCTCTATGATAATGAACAAAGTCTATCTTTCCAGCCTGCATATTAATATTTAGTGCAACACCACTCTTGTATCCACTTATCCGCTAGCTAAATCATATCTGACGCTGTACAAACACACAATGATTCATTTCCTTTATTAATTACAGTCAGGGGAAATTTTGTCTAGACAGAGATCTATAAAGTCAGAGCAGATTAGGTTCGATCATTTTTAATTATGGAAATAAATAACCAGTCATTATCTGTTCTGTTACTGAGCACCATGCAGTTCAGGCTGTAAGTGATAAAGAAAAAAAAGTGGTGCTTTCTACTGAGCAAAAATAAATAAATATAATATACAAGAGGCAGAAGAAAGCACAAAAGCCTCACCATGCCTAAGAACTTCCTTTCGGAAAAACCAGAAGGGCCAACTTCCTCCTCAACAGTTGTACTGTACATGCTGACTTGGACACTTTACCGATTCAATGCTTTTCACACTTTGCAGCTCCATAAAGGCAGAGCTCACCTGGGTGGGTAGATAAGTCCGTAAACGAGCACAGTTTGGAGACAAACAGGCTCTTTGGCAAATTCTCCGGGTCCTGGCGTCTATAGAGCTGAAGGATAAACCAGAATGCTGGGTGCTCTGTGAGCTCAGGATATTTCCAAGCTGAGTAATTTTACAAAGGTTTTCATGCAGAGAGCTGAACCTCACTTTGGTGAACACGCAGGGCTGAGGCAGTCGTCTATTCAGGCATGAATTTCAACACTTCAGCAGTGCTTTTGTTTTCCAGTCAGCATTGTGGCAAAGGAAAGAGAATTATGTGGATTTACTGAGAAAATGTAGGTGGACAGGAATGGAAACGAGTCCAATTCGTGTCAGGTGATAACTGGTACCTCAAGGATCTGTGCTTGGTCTTGTCCCATTATTGTTCTTTCTTACATCTTCGGAAATAATTATCCAGTTGCTTTTTAATCCCTAACCTAAATCTAGACTTAGCGCTTAGCCCTAGCGCAACCCTGGCTAAACCCTTAATTCTTAAACCATAGCCATAAAACCTAACCTAGGCCAACCATGAACCTATGGAAATGGGAAATCCCAAACTAAACCCTATCCCTTGCCCAGTCCTAAACCTAGGCCAACCCTTACCCATTGTCCAACCCTTTAGTTAACATGCAGGCCTGAGGCAGTTCAGATATCAATTTCAGCACTTCAGCAGTGCCTTTGTTTTCCCGTCAGCATTGTGGAAAGTCCAATTCACATTAAGTAATTACTGGTATACCTCAAGGATCTGTGTTTATCCTATTATTGTTCTTCCTTACATCTTTGGAAATGATTATCCAGTTTTACAAATTCTTTTGCCACTTTTATGTGCCTTGAATAATAAACACTAACCCCAACCTACATCCTGATGTAAACCTAGCAACCATGAACCTAGGGAAATGCGAAACCGAATCTTATTCCTTGCCCAGTCCTAAACCTAGGCCAACCCTTACCTTGTGCTTAACCCTAAACCTAGGCGAAGCCTAACTCGAACTGAGGTTATATCAGAAGCACCAAAATTCTCAGCTCAAAGACAAAGCTCCCCATCACTTCGATAAGACCATCAATTCAATCACCTTTTAAACTCACCCTGTCTCTGGTATTACTACCAAGGTGACTGAGCTACACTGCAGTATATAACCAAAATTATGTGGACACCAGATCATCCATATACATATGTGAGCGTTCGCCGAATTTGTTTATGATGGTCAGGTGTCCACATACTGTCACCCATATAACGTATGTTAATTGTGAAGAACCATGTCTTACAAGGACATGAGAGCCAAAACAATAAAGACTGCACCAAAAACGCCATGCTCATGTGGTTCACGTGGACCAAAGATGAGCGTTTCCTGTGTGGGATGTATTTCAGCAGAGCTGCACTGTCTTACAGCTAGCTTTGTTCCGTCGCTCTGGGAGTTACAGTAGAGTGTAAAATAAGTCATAACCAGCCAGATATGATGAACAGAAAGCCAGATGGTCTCTCGATTCTGACACATGCTCTCAGGTTACTCCATTCTTCACCAAAGCGTGGGAATACTGAACTAGGGTAAGATTTACGATGTCTATCGGATGACAAAAAGCTACCAAATGCAAATATATGGTTGGAGTATCATTTGCAGCTTCTGTTGCTTTGAAGACGGGGACATATTTTTTAAGGTTCAAAGAACTAGCGCTACAGCGGAAAGACGCTAATCTCTTTTAATCGTGGCATTAGCTGCAGCTGCTGCTGGGACAGCGCGTGTCAACGGATTAAACGCGGAAAACTTGCCTAAAATTTCCCCAACATATGTTGGAGGTTATAGATACGGCTGTGTTGCTTCTGTTCCGTCGTGGCAAATTTTATTTCTCATAAAAGACGCCCGAGTAAGCCAGAGTAGGTCTGTTCTCATTTTTAAAAACTTGTGCGAGTAGATTGAGAGTGGACTTCATTATACTTCCATCAAAGCACTTAATGCAAATGAATTCGGTGAGTCTGCTAGTTCATCACTAATGGCGTTCCTCATCATCCCCTATCCCGGCCGCATGCTAATAACCCAGTGGCGCATTTTCTCCTCCTTGCCTTCGTCGCTTCTCTCGTAATGATGCAACTGATGCATGCAAATGATGCATCAATTGCCGTTGTTCCCTATAGGATCCTCCTATACGCCTGACGCTGCTTGCGCAGGACTGAGCTGACTTACTGTGACAGCCGTGCGTCGACTTATTACCGAGCGAGTCTGTATTAGCGGCCTGCGCTATTCAAACTGCACTGCAAGACTACGCTGTGTACTCTGGATTAGGGGTTTGTTATTCTTGCGCATAAGATCCATGAACGGCAGCCTTGAAAAACCTCTCGCTCAAAGAACCTTAAAGCCGCAGAAATCTGAGCATATTACTGTACACGCTACTTTTAAGTCTGTGTCCAATAAAACCCAATGCTAATCCAGTGGTTAGTGTTACAAGTTGAATCCCAGATGGCTGCGCTTTTATACGTGATATAAAAAAGAACAACAGGTGAACGTCTGTGGAATTAACATTACTTTAGGCTCTGGCTGTGTTCTTTGAGGTCTAGCAGCAGGAGGAAAGGGAGCTCTGAGCAATCAGGAGCTAGTCTCTGAAGAGCCGCTACAGGCAGAGTTTCTTATGAAGGAAGAAACAAAGAAAGGTCAGAGATGAGAAAAAGAGAGAGAGAGAGAGAAAAGAAAATGCAGAACAAGAGGAAAAAGAGCAAATGAAAGCTTGAAGAAGACAAAACCAAAAGGAAATAGGAGGTGAGAGATCGAAACAAAAGGGTGGAAATAGCAATTTGCCCACAGAAATTACTTGAGAAAAGTGCAGCTCAGAAAAGAAAAGAGCATACGATCTATGCCAGGGAACATCATTTCACGCTACTGCCACCACCGGGCTCCATTACTCAGCGCTGGAGAGAGGGAGACAGAGAAAAATAGGGGTGGAGAGAGGGGAAAAAAACAAGCTCTTGTTTTGTTTTACGTATTATCCGTTGAAGAAATGACCTTGCTCATGCTCATTACCGACCCGTTCCAAATGTCCCTTTTGAATGAAGCGATCCGGAGAGCCAACGGATTCAGCCAAGTGGGAGCATTTATGAATAAGACATGACCTCCTTCCCACGGAAGAGACAAACCACTTCAGTTTCGCGCTGGACACGGACAAGATAGGCCCTGTCGTTATGCTTTAGTAGGATTCGGAGACCTACATATGCTCAATACAAACAGTCAGAAATGATCTGGCATTACGTAGTAACTCACATTCCCAATCGTGCATGGCCGCCCAGGCCGAGGGGTGCTGATGCCGAAACACCTTTTATTTGTCTAAGGCTACGTTCACGTTACCAGCCTGAAGTGATGCAAATCTGAGCTAATGTGACACATTTTTAAAGGCTTTTTAAATGTACAAATCTGATACTTTTATACGTGGTACTTGATCGGATATATATTCCCATACCTGGTGATGTGACTTGAATGAGAAGGGGCAGATTGGAATTTGTGCCTACATAGGGCGCTCAATGACGTCATCGGTCAGTAGGGACAGTGTGTGGATTTCATAGCAGCGCTAGCAACACAGCTAAAGTGAGGCATCACGTTTTCATCTGGATCTCAACAAATACAGTCGACTAACTGCTAGCAAAACCTCAAGCATAATTTGCTAAAAAAAAACAATAAAAAAAAACATAAAAACATCCGTTGTTTGGAATGAATGAGTGCTCGCTAAAAATATGATGTGTTTTAACCGAGCAAAGACGCATCGATGCCGTTTAAGAGGACAGATGTGTCCACGTTAGAGTCAGATAAAAGTTAACCCCATTTTTGTTGTACGCATTGGAAAGACGATGTCGTTTTGTCATGATTGTCATGATATAGCTCACGACCTGATAAAATCCTTTTTGTTTTGATGTTTTTTTGCTTACAGTTGGTTGTCGAGTTGGGGTTCGGTGATCTTGCAGGACGAAGAGTGAAAGTGGCGTGTGTTCACGACTCAACCGTGTTCCTGCTGTCTCGTGTCCCGGGGCAAAATTAATATTGGTTTTGGCTAATTATGCATGTGCAGCTAGTTCATTGCCTACTGGCTAGATATTCAGTAATTAGTACTCTGTTCTCCACTTTCATTCAAACAAAGTGTGATTAAATATCGGTTCAGGGCATTCCAGTGGTTGGTAATTTACTGACATGGTGCGTGCATGAGCATGTGTGTGTGTGAGAGAGTGTGAAGGTTTCGGGAGCAGATCTACTGTCTTGGTGCGCTGCCATGAGACTTTATCACGGAACACCGTGCACAGCAAAGTCACTCTGTGTCAGCTTTAATTCCTGCACACACTCTTTTCTATTGAGCGAGCCGCATAAGAATACTCTTCAATTCCTTACATACATATTGCTTCATTTCCAACGTGCTGGAGGAAAGTTCGAAAACTACAGTAGATTCGGTTTATATCAATTGTCATTGCGCGTACTGTACACTTCCATAGCTGTGATAAATCACAGCTGTATGATTAATGTGTTTGTATCACTTCAGTATCTTAAGCGACGCCTCGGCCGCTCCGTTCTGTACAGATGTGCGAGGTACAGGGCTAACTCATTTACAGAGTCGTGGGTTTTTTTTTCTTTTTTTTTTCTTTCAGTCTTCCGGTGATGTATAAACGACTCCCTGCTTTATATTCCGTCTTTCTCTTTCACCTATTCTACTTTATCTTTTCCGTCTTCCACGCTTTATGTCCTTGTCTCGCTCCAGCCCGGAAAGCGGCGTTTTAATTTAAAACTCTTTTTCTTGCCTTTCCGTTCGAGTTCAATACGAGCACTCCTTAGACGGTCACTGATAGAAGACTACGACGCCAGGATTCTGTGGCAAATTTAAAAAAGTGGCAGGATTTGGGAGTTTTGGAACATTTTCCCCTTAAAAAAAAAAAAAAAAAAAACGAGAATTCTTTGTAAATGTGCCATAAAATTAGATTACTCATCCAAATCAAAATAGCGGGAGAGAGAAAGAATGTGCCTGCTAATAATGAGGGTACTAATCACAAAGCATCCATTATGTCCTTGAGTCTGAGGCTTGAAATATAGCAGTAGTTGATAAACCGGTGGAATGGAGCAGAGCCACAAACCAAAAACCTTGCATGTTTTCCAGAAAATACATTTCTGCAGTCGGAACACATGATTATTTAGTTTGTCCAATAATGGTGATAATTATAATACTGTCTTTGTAGAAGAGGTTTTGGGGAGCAGCAGAGAAACTCTTGTATTCTTTTTCTCTCTATACCAGCGCATACGTCTATCTGCAATTTGGGAATGGCAGTTAGCCTAAACTGTATGTCTTTGGACTGTAGGAGGAAACCGGAGAACCCAGAGGAAACCCAGAGGAGAACCCTCAACCTTGGAGGAGTGAAGATCCTACGATGCTAAAAATATGACTGAAACAAAGATGCTTAAAAATGATTTCATAGATAAATAGTTCATCAAGTTGTCCTGGTATGAAATCCTCCTTTTTTTGTTATAAAAAATAAAAGGTAATAACTGCTACTTATATTATTATTATTATTATTATCATAATACTCCACTCACAGAAAGTTATCCTTCTGTATAAAATCACACCAAGACAAATGATTTCTCCATCTCACTTTAAAATAAAACAGCAACGTGAATCTAACAACACGGATGCTTCATCCCCGCCAATCTGTGTATTCTCGTCAGTCGGTGGAGGAAAAATGATATATTACACCGCCATACTGTATGTAGTCCAAATTCAACCAAGTAAGCAGAACATTGCTTTTATAAAGATAAATACCAGCGCCGAATCAGATACAACTAAAATTTGTACAGGCGTAAAACTTGTTTTTTGGGTTTTATTGGACGAAATTCTAGTCGCACAAGACTTACCGCGTAAGACGGTGAGGCGCGTGGTGGCGCTAATCTCTCCGACACTGTTGGAGGCCACGCATTCATAAATGGCTTCATCGCGTGGCGTGCGCAAGGGCTGGATTCTCAGGACGGAGCCGGAGCCGTCGTCGAACTCTATCACCTGTAGGGACGAGAGGCGGAGGGTTACGCGATGTCTTCTTGTTCGGGATTTGATGGAAAATCAATCCCCAAAGATCTGACTGTTATTACACGTGTTATTACACTGTTATTTAACATCGATATTCCTATGCAACAGATTATACAATATAAAAAACTATTAAATAAATTATTTGTTTGACTTTAATTGATTTTTTTTCACAGATTTTCAGGATTTGTCACACTCCTGTGCTTGTGATCAATAAGAATAAATGTGAAAAAAATAGAACACTATGTGAAATGGTCTGAAAGAAAAAAAAGTCTCCTTTTGTTTAAAAACAATACAACCCGCTTCAATGCTTCATGTTAAAAATGCGACGTACTGTTTTTGTGACATTTATTCTAATGGAGCTCGTTCTGTTTTAACTCTGAGAAACAAAAAAAAAATATATAGAGATGCAAAATACTTAGTCGAATAACCGGCGTCGGAGATTTAGTAGATTTTCCCGAAGCAGGCAAAGTGGGTGACGTGGAGCGGCACGAGGATTCAGATCCGTGGTGCGGTTAGTCTATTTATCCGTCGTGTTAGCATGCAGAGCAAACACCCGTGGCGGTGCAATGAACTTTGATAAGATTAGATTTCTGTTGGTGTTAGACAGAAGCGCCCGACCGAGGCCGTCCCCTTAAACGATAATACCCTGCAAACCTTCGCTGGCAGAATGGTGACAGTGAAAATGCCGCAGCGACACACACACACACACACACACACACGCACGCATTAATGGGAATCTTATCAGCGTCCTCGTGTGATGGGTTGCTTTATCATGGATAGCAGAAGCACAGATTAAAAGAAATAAATCAAAATGCTTCAGCCAAATAAGCTAGTCGAGCAAAGCGAATACAGCCGAGCGAAAGAAATGCATCTGAAAAGCAATAAGGAAGTGGGAGCCAACAGAGCGCTTGCAGTTCGCAACCAAATGCAAAACCACGAGGGCTAAAAATCAAGGTCAAGGCTTTGAGAGTGTGAATATTTTTTCTCGTTTTCACATCAGCTTTACCTTTCCCACAGCAGCATGTGAGTTTTTATAAGCGCTAATATGCGTGAATCAGAGCTAGCGTGGTACGACTTTAGAATTGTTTTTTATTTATTACTGTTTTACATCCAAACAATATCCCTAGTACCTCAAATCTCTGGTTGCTCACTCTCTTCCCTTTCTTATTCCAAACGATTTTGGGTCGAGGGTCACCCGTGGCCTGACAAACGAAGGACGCGACGCCGCCTTGTACTCCGGTTTGGTCGCTGGGGGTCCTTAGGAACTTTGGTGGTGCTGGAAAAAAAGGACAAAGAGAGAGAGAGAGAAACAGAGAGATTAATAATATTGATTATTGTTGACAGGTTGGTGTAACTAAAGCGACCATGTATTTAAAATTAATTAAATAAATAAATAAATATAAATTTTGCTGTCAATCGACTAAAAATCTTAATCTAGTTAATTACAGTTTTGGACTGTGATTAATCACGATTAATCACAAATTTAAAATACTTAGATTTACTTGTGTTGGAATCAAAAAATGCATAATGAACTGGTTAGAGGAAACAGATTATGTAGTTTTATAATATCTCAAACATAATTTAACATATGTTAAATTAGAATCCCTTGAATGAGATGGCACTGCATGCACTGGCTGGGTTTTAGAGGGTATGGCAACCCATCAACAGTGGGGATCGAACCTGGATCCTCAAATCCGAATACCCAACAACCTAGAGGCTTAGCCGCCTGAGCCACCACTCCCACATCTTGTGTTTATTGTATCCTTGTACAAATAGTTCCCTTTGAACTAGTTTCCATTGTGATGTTTCCTTAGTCACCTTATTATCTGCATTAAACGTGACATTATCAAACATAGCCGGGTTACCGCGCTGCGATTATGGGAAGCCATTAGGGCCAAACTTGGCCATATCATTAATCTGTGTTAAAATGCTTTAAAATTTGCAGATGAATCCCATGTGTTAACATGTTAATACTGACTGCACTAAAATAAATAGCATCAGGGATGGATTTATATGTGAGAAAGAATAACTAAAATGCTAAGTAAAACACTCTTGGTTTATAGTTGTTAGATCACCACCCATATCTAAGTGAGCTAAGTTAGCTTGTCTTTGTTAAAAACTTACCTCACACAGAGACAAAACACAGACAGCGAACCATTTAACCATTGTTTATTAACATTTTAATAAGTAGTATTTTAAGTAGGAAGTAAGATGTAATCATAATCCTGTCGTAGTTCTTAGCGTGTTGTGTTAGCACTCCGCAGGATACTTCTCTGGACTTACTGCATATATCAAAATGATCGTCTGGAAATGGGAAGTGAAATCCTTAAACTGAACCTCAAAGGCCATCAAATCGTATAAAATTTTAATGGCAGTTCAGGGAGTGGTGTTAGCACGGTGCTGCTTGTTGTAGGGCTTGGCGCAGTGGGACTTATTAGCCTTTGGCCTGCATGGTGTTGGAGTGAGTCATTTCCTGGTCACATGTTGTTCGTGT
The DNA here is from genome assembly GCA_030014305.1 of Clarias laeviceps. Taxonomy (NCBI): domain Eukaryota; kingdom Metazoa; phylum Chordata; class Actinopteri; order Siluriformes; family Clariidae; genus Clarias; species Clarias laeviceps. The sequence continues at coordinate 14,145,283 of JAQMYJ010000013.1, read as the reverse complement.
CTCTTTCCTGCGGGGTCTGGAGATGCTCTCGTTCACTCCGTGCTTTACTGATGCCAAGGCCTATTTCTAACAGGAGTATATGGGAATGAGGAAAGAGACAGGGCTGGTCGGAGTTAAATAAATAGGATTAAATCGATAACAGAGTCGGATTCATTTCAGGTTTATTAATCCCCATAATCCCAACACAACAATAGCTTACATACACAAAATGTTTAGGGCTGGTGTGCTGTAAACATATAGAATTGCAAGGCTCTCATCTTGTTTACATGTTGATTTGGGTTGTTGTCTAACGGTGGAGTATGGAAGTGAAAGTGGTACTAAATGCTTAACACAACGCTTTCTAGGAGTCTTTGTACTCAGCAGCCATTTTGGGACGCTCCTGGGAATCTCTCCCCTGTTATACCGTACATGGTACTGCTTCTACCTAAACAGGCAGAGACCTTTAGATTAACATCAACAACATGACCTTTTAAACAAGTATTTGAAATGGCTGTTGAAATCTGATTCAATTAAAATTAAGACATTTTTTCCAGGCTGTTCTGACTACTATGCAATAAAAGATAATAGGCCATGTGGTATATGGTACTCTTTGTACTTAAGAGGTAGGGTTATATGCTATACATATTTCATATTTTATGTACTGGGGTATCTAAACTGATCACTTCTGAATCTTATGTGATAGTGAATTCTGCTGTTTGATGGTAAACATTTGATATTGTTAATGTCAGTGATTGATTTTAAATGTTAGTTTCTTGGTTATTATAAGTGTTTGATGATGAACATTGGTGTTTCATGGTTAATATCAGTGTTTGATGGTGAACATTGGTGTTTCATGGTTAATATCAGTGTTTGATGATGAACATTGGTGTTTCATGGTTAATATCAGTGTTTGATGATGAACATTGGTGTTTCATGGTTAATGTAAGTGTTTGA
>JAQMYJ010000013.1:14133949-14144250 GCA_030014305.1 Clarias laeviceps | reverse complement strand
GAACATTGGTGTTTCATGGTTAATATCAGTGTTTGATGATGAACATTGGTGTTTCATGGTTAATGTAAGTGTTTGATGCTATTAACCATGGACCATACCAACGTTCAAAAGCAAACACTGACATTTACCATGAAACACCAATGTTCAACATTAAACACTGAAATTTACTATGAAACTCAACTATGTTTACCATCAAACACTTAAATCTACCAAGAAACACCAATGTTTGCCATCAGACAGTGCTATTAACCATTAAACACTCCAAGATTCAAAATCAAACACTGACCTTAACTTTGAAACACAGATGTTCATCATAAAACACTGACATTTAATATGAAACACAACAGCATTCACCATCAAACACTTAAATTTACCATGAAAGACCAATTTTCTCTATCAAACATTGATATTAACCAAGAAATACCCCAGCATTCAAGATCATGGTGAATACCAATTGATGAGTAAATTTTCATAGTAAATTGTCTGTGTTTGATTTTGAACGCTGGAGTATTTCTTGATTAATAACAATGTTTGAACAATCAAATTGGTGTTTCATGGTAAATTTAAGTGTATAATGGTAGGAAATAGTGTTTCATGGTAAATTTAAGTGTTTGACGGTATACGATGGTGTGTTTGATAACGAACATTGGTGTTTCGTGGTGAACATCAGTGTTTGATGGTGAACATTGGTGTTTCATATTAAATGTCAGTGTTTAATGGTAAGAAATGGTGTTTCATGGTAAATTTAAGTGTTTGATGGTAAACATTGGTGTGTTTGATGATGAACATTGTTTCATACTTAATGTCAGTATTTGATTTTGAATGTGCAAGTGTTTAAGGTTAATATCAGTGTTTGATGCTGAGCATTGGTGCTTCATGGTAAGTGTCAGTGCTTGATTTTGAACACTGGTGTGTTTCATGGTTAACAGCGGTATATAATGGTGAACATTGGTGTTTCATGGTTAATAGGAGTTAATGATGGTGAACATTGGTGTTTCATGGTGAATGTCAGTGTTTAATTTTGAACGTTGGTGTGTTTTATGGTTAATAGCAGTATATGATGGTCAACGTTGGTGTTTAACGGTTAATAGAAGGTAATGATGGTGAACATTGGTGTTTCATGGTTAATAGAAGGTAATGATGGTGAACATTGGTGTTTCATGGTGAATGTCAGTATTTGATTTTGAATGTGTGTGTTTTATCATTAATATCAGTGTTTGATGGAGAGCATTGGTGTTTCATGGTGAATGTCAGTGTTTGAACGTTGGTGTGTTTTATGGTTAATTGCAGTATATGATGATGAACACTGGTGTTTGATAGTAAATTTAAGTGTCTGATGGGAAGCGCTGGTGTGTTTCATGGTTAACGTCAGTACTAGATGGTGAATTATTACAATAATTAGATGGTCTGATTAATGTCTGAAATGAATGAAGCTATAAATCTGCTAATTACTGCTCATGTACCGCTCCAGGAAAGAATTCCTACTTTTCATTTTACAAGAACCAAATAAACAGACACATCAGTGGTGATTAGCGTTTGTGCCTTTTTAAGCTTTTGAAAACAGGCATGGTCCTGACATTCAGGGAAGGGAAGGGAAGTATGTGCTTGTGAGTGGTATGCGAACAATGCAGAAAGGACTGAAGGGGGAGCGGGAGAGAAATAGACAGGGAAGGGGAGTGTGAGGAGAAGGGAGAAATGTAAACAGCAGTTTAATTTCCCTTTCTCCTGACAAATTCTGAGCTCTGATCCTGTCTTTCAATTGGCTCTCGATTTTGTTCATCCGTGTGTGTGTGTGTGTGTGTGTGTGTGTGTGAAGATGCTAAATAAACCTGGCAGGCCTGGTAAGAGGTGAAAAAGGACACAATCTATGACTGGAGTATGAGAGTGAGAGTGAGAGTGAGAGAGAGGGCCTCAAGTAGGCAATACACACTCACCCACCTACCTACACACCCACACACACTCACTCACACACACACACACACACACAGGACAGGTGAGCTCCCACACTCTAATATGCCACGAACTGAGCCACACTGATTGCCTCAGACAAGAGTGTATGTGTATGTGTGTGTGTGCGCGTGTGTGTGTTTTGACTCCTCATCCCTGCCGTGTCGCTGTCTGAACAGGATGATGGGTAATTGATATGCTGCGGGTTTGTTTGCTCAGGAGCGACTCGGCTGCAGTCGCGCACGCACCGCCGTCGGCCATGAGAAATCGCACAATGGGAGATGATTGAGGCGTGACTGCGGGAAAATGGTGTTTTCATAGAGCCGTGGCAGCCATTTTCAACCAGCGCCATCAATCAGAAGAACACAAACACTGCGCATGTTAACAATAGCACCCAATTACTTAGAGCGTGATGCTATAGTGTTTACTCCTCTTTTCTTCCTAAAATCTCACGTAACGGCACTCAAATGATAAACGTATACTTTTTTTCTCTTGCGTGCCGCTTCGTGTGAATAGGTAAATCATACATCGGGGCCTCTTCGGGAAATGAGTTCATATCGTGTAGTCTTTGTGCACGCTAACAAAAAGATCTGACAGAGTGTACGGAACACACAGACAGCTTGGAGCTTATGTGCTCACTATGGTTAAGGTTGGAAAAGGTGCATGACGGCCTCATTTAGTTTATTAGATGTTCTACAGCCTGAAACACGCATCAAGGGTTTGATTGGTGAAGAGAGATCAAGGTGTTTAAGGTGAAAGATTAGTCCTAGGATATAGGTCGCCGTGGAGGTGGTGTGTTCAGGTCGAGGCGTCCCGTAGTTTGGGTCTATAATTAGATTGGTGCGTCACTACCGCAACCGGGGGGTTTAAGGAGGAATGGTGGGAATTTACAGATTGGTTTTCTTACATATGAATCAAATGTACGGTTCTGTGCGAAATGCAAATAAATGTTCTATACTGTATATACAGGACTGTGAAAAAGGAAAAAGGCACCATATTATATACTGTACCAATTTTGTTATATATGTTTATCATGTCTGTATAATTACATACAAAATCATTCAGTATTTCCATATATAACTTAAAAATTTATAAAATAAATAACATTACAGGAGAATATACTGTATGCATGAACTCATATTCTCCAGCAAGCTCAGTAAAACCTAACAGCTGTTTTACTTATAGTTCTGTGTAAAAGTCTTGGACACATACAAAAATATGGCATAAGCAAAAGATGCTTTTGAAAACATTTCCGCATAAAATAAACTTCTATAAAGAGAAATAAAGAGTAATAAAATAAACAGTCAATATATTTTTATGCAAATCCTAGGAGCGTACATTAGGTTTTTTGTTTCCATCTGAAAACTGGTCTGTCTTGTACTATATTTTTTTTTTTTTAGTTATTTAGACTTTTGCACAGTACTGTATACAGTATGTGCAATAGACAATAATTAATGAAAAAGAGCCAGTATTTGCTGTCAGTATTTGGGGTCTATTTTTATAACAAGCGAAAATGCAATTAAGGGCAAAACACCGAAGGGTGTCAACGCAATTGCATTCAACTTACACCAGCTCAGAAACAACGACCGAGCATGCAAATTAATACAACTGGAGTTCAGGTATTGCATTTGTATAAGACAGGATTTTTTTTTCAGCTGAAGACAAAAACTGATCTATAAGCGTGAATAATAAGTATTTATACACAATGTATAACTTCCTGAAATTATGGCGATATTTGATATTTGGTCAACTTTATATCTCGAATAAGTGACATCATTTCTTTGAAATGGTTTTCATTTACTTCATTAACAATAAATAGATTAATAAGTAGATTTTATTTGAGATCGTAGTAAATCTAGGCTTTAGGCTAACTATTGCTAGTGTTTGTGGGAGTTTAAATTAATATTCAACAGCATTAAAATATTAAATCTTTTCAAATCCTTTCTCTCTCTCTCACACACAAAGACACACACACACACTCGTACCCTATCTCCGTATCTCTCTGTACTTCAAAGTAAAGTATGTTTGTCTCCGCGTGTAAATTTGTTCCTTCCTAGCAGGAGTCTTTCTTGATGTCGAAAAGTAAATTGTACAACATCTACCCGAAGCTGAATGGGCAAGATCAAAGATCAGAGTTAAATCTGCACTCACGGCATTGTGGGTAGGAGCAAATCACTACTTAAAAGCTTACAGGCATGATGAGGAGACGGCAATCGCCTTTCGCGAGATTTAATGCGGTAACAAAACAATGTGGAGAAGAACTGCTTTGTGGTGAGTAGGATGGTTTGTACTGTGTGTGTATGTGTGTGTACATACGCCTACATGTGTGTGTGTGATGGTTGTCTGTCCAATCCGTAATCCTTCTGGCTGGGGTGACTTTAATCTACCTGCAGTAATACGCAGGCTAGCTGCGTTAATCCGTGTCTAAGCCTGCGCCCACCTCTAAATAAAAAGTGTAAATCCTGATAAAGGCCGGTGATGTAGATGAGTACTGTACATAATAATTGAAGTACACATAAAAATATATCAACTAGCAGGTTCTCATCACAAGAGATTGGTGCAAAGCATTATGGGAGATTACGCAGTCCATCCACTTCCACAGTAGTCTTGGAAAATCGCCTTTTTTCCAGTTTAGTACAAAGAAATTCTGGATCCTATTAGTGGAAGTGACTTCGTCCCGCAGGGGTTTAAACTTGTCCACCTACTTTCTCCAACATCAGACTAAGAGTATATCTGTTCACTGACTCAGACTGTGTGTTTTTCTAATTAAGTCTTTGCTTAAAGCTGCCTGACTCCGAGTGTACACAGTGTTTATTACAGCTTTATTATATGAGCACCCACAGAGACGCTCACAGAAAAGACATGGGAACAGCAGAGAGGATAAAGTGTTAACGTTTAAATGTAGGAAGAATTATTTCATGTGTATTTACTGCTAAAACCATTCACAGCCTTTGTTCTGGAATGGACTTTCTCACTTTACACTCGCAGAAAAGTTTGAAGGGCAATACGCTAAACCAATCACTGAGTAATTTAAGATATGTGTTTACATTTACAATCTTAGCACAGCATGTAGACTTAAGGTAAGCATTGTTAAGGTTCCGGAGACCTGTCTGTATTGACTCGGGGCTTGACTTGGGAACTACTTGTATAGTCTTGAGGTTTGACATGGGGACTGTCTATTGACTGTGGACATGTCTGACTTGATTTGAGACTTGAATTGGGACTAGCCCTTCCTGAGTTGGGTCTTGTCTATCTTTACTTGGCACCTGACTTGGGACTTGTCTGACTTGACTTGTTACTTGCCTGTATTAACTTGGAACTTATTTTGGGACTAGCCTGTCCTGGCTTGGGACTTACCTTGTTTGACTTAGAACCTGATTTGTGACCTGCTTACCCTGACTTGGGGATTGTCTGTCCATACTTGGCACTTGACTTTCGACTTGCCTAACCTGACTTGAAACTTGACTTAGGAATTGCCTGTCTTGACTTGGGATTTGCCAGTCCTTACTCTGGACTTGACTGTCTTTATTTGGAGCTTGACTTGGGACCTGCCTGTCTTGAACAGGTCTTGTCTGTACTTACCTGGGGCTTGACTTGAGGCTTGCCTGTCCTGATTTAGGGCTTGTCTGTCCTTACTTGAGACATGATATGAAATGGGACTTGCCTGTCATATTGTGGGACTTGCCTTGCTTGACTCAGAAATCTCAATTGCAACCTTGACTTGGGACTTGACTTAGGACTTGCCTGTCCTGATTTGGGACTTTTCTGTCCTTACTTGGGACTTGCCTGATATGACTTGGGACATGCCTTGCTTGACTTGGAAACATGACTTGCAACCTTCCTGTACTGACTTGCGACTTATATATTCTGATCTAGGACTTGTCTGTCCTTACTTGGAATTTGTTCGTCTTTACCTGCCTGTCTTGACATGAGACTTAACTTAGGACTTGCTTGCCCTGAATTTGGGGCTTTTCTGTCCTTACTTGGGACTTGCCTGTTATGACTCGGGACATGTTGCTTGACTTGGAAACATAACATGCAACCGGCCTGGCACTTGCCACTTGCCAAACAATGACAGGGTTCTACCTCTGCTTGCTATAATATCATTTCTACTAATTCTGTCCCATTAAATAACTGTAAATTACAATAATAAAAAAAAATATATATAAAAATCTGAGGAAAAAAAACATTTGCTGTTAAATGAAAAAATAATTCAATCCGGTACCTCATCAGTAATTCTGCTTAATGTTGGGCCACATCACAAATATTATTTACCCGTAACAGCATTTCCTGTCATGTTTTATTGCTTGTATAATGAAGTCGCTCTGTATAACAGATTAATTATTTCAATAATAATCGATAATACATATATTGTAATTTTTAATAGTTTTATCCTCTCTGAAGTTCCTTATCTGGTGAGTTACTGCAGTGTCGCATCGTTCAGCCCTTGTGTCTTCTCTCAAGAAAGACTCTATCTGCCTTTTCTTCGCCTCTTCCCTCAGATCCAATTTCGTCTGCATGAAAGCGCTCACTTCCCGTGTGACGAAAGGAAGACTATAATTAATCTGAACACCGCGGAACTCGGCAGCCTGACACGTTTCAGGTTTAAGACGAGAGCTGTGAAAGAGCATTTAAGAGACAACTCCGCTGACGAAGCACATAGGCCACGCCCACATCGCTGTCACTGACTGGCATATTTAAATGGTATAAAGAGAGAAAAAAAACACTCGTTTAAGGGTAGAGACTGACCTCCTTTGACAGGAAACGCTAATTGCTCATTCAACGAGAACGCGTCAGATGCGTGACGTTCACGCGGGCCTCGTCTTCACCCAAACTCTTCGTTGTAATCTGCGCAGGCTCTGAGAGACGGCGCAGTCCTGAATGACTCTTAATTAGCCCGTGAGGCAATTAGCATCATTTCACTCGCGGGCGTTAAATCAGGAAGCTTCAATACCGCCAGCATGCCGCGTCCATTCCCAATCAACGATTCTCTTCTCTTCTCCATTTTACATCCTTGTTTCTTTTTTTTTTTCCTGGCTCCTCCCACTTTCACTGTCACCTTTCCACTTCTTCTGTCTCATTTCATCATTTCTTCTTGTCTTTCATCTCTTTCTGTATGATTTAACAAGTTTTTAATTGTCTCATTCTTTTCTTTAAGTGTTATTTTTATCATTTTGACTTTTTTAATACTTCTATTCTTATTCTTGTCTTTCTTTGTATCCTCTCTCATTTTCCTTTTTCTCTTTTCCTCTTTCCTTCTCTTCTTTGAGTTTATTTCCCTATTTTCTCTTTCATCCGCTCTTTTCCTCGGCTCTTCTTTTCCTGCCCTCACATAACAGTTTCTGTCTCGTTTTTCGCTTTTTCCTTCTCCTCCCATCGCTCCGTCTTCTTTTCACTCTTCTTCCATATATTTTAACGCACGTTATTAAGGTGTCTCCTCTCCACATGTCTCTTTTCTACCCTTTTATTGCTTCTTATGCTTTATTGCTTCTCTTCTCTTGTAATTTTTTTTTCTCTTTAATTTGAATGATTTTTTTTCACCTCTCTCTCTCTCTCTTTCTCTCTTTCTGCAGTCCCTGTTTTACAGATAGTAACACAATTCATGTGGAGGGGAAAGAAAAAAAAACAAGCAGAAGAGGAAGAGAGAAATAATATTGATGTGCTTCAAACGGCTCTTTAGAAGTGCCGCACAGCGAGACAACAGGCACACGGCTCTTCTCTTGTTCTCTCTTTCTCTCTCTTCCTCGCAGTGCATCAAACAGAATATACAATCCTGCAACACACACACACACACACATACACACCTCGGTGCACATACTGTACACACAACAGGTATGTGGCTCGGTCACACTGAAGTGGTATACATGTGTAAATGATATGCTAACCCTAGTGGAAAATTGTGTGGTTTTGGATGTTGATTCTACTGATTAATTATTCTAATATTAAAATAAATGATGTATTATATAAATTGTGGTGTGTTAGATTTTAGATGTGGGTGCTGTGTAAATAATGGACGGATGGGTGGGGTCTTATCTCTCTCTCTCTCTATCTCTCTCTCTCTTTTTCTCTCTCTCATTCTCTCTCTCTCTTTTACTCCTCTTCTCTAACACTCAAGATTCAAGATTCAAAGGTGCTTTATTGGCATGACAAATATTTACATTCATATTGCCAAAGCTTGGAAAATAAGGCACAAGAAAATAACAGGAGTAGAGAGTAAAAATAAATAAATAATAATAATAATAATAATAATAATAAAAACAGAATAGTATAGGGTGAGTGATAATAAATAAATTTGTATAAAATAAAAGAGTACAGATACTGTATTTAGTCAAAGATAAAGTGACTCTCGTGAACATTATAAAAATGAGTATATATACACATAATAATTTACATTTAGGCATTTGGCAGACGCTCTTATCCAGAGCTTCTTACAAAAAGTGCTTTAAAGTTTACATTATTGGATACATACATAATAATAATAATAATAATAATAATAATAATAATAATAATAATAATAACACTCTCTCTATCTCCCTCTCTCTCTCTCTCTTTCTTTCCCCCCCTCTCTTTCACACACACACACACACACACATTCTCACTGGTCATGAAACTCTCTTTCTGTCTTTCTGTTTGTGTGTGTGTGTGTGTGTGTGTGTTTGGGATTTGTTGTCACCATAAAAATAGCTGCAGTAATGTCTTCTCTTGCACCACTGGGTCTGCTGATGCATATTTGTTTATTTGTTTGTTTGTTTGTTTGTTTATTTGTTTGTTTAAATTCAGTTGAATGAAAAAAGGCAGGAGGAAGAGATAAGGCACAAATACAGAGCATTCTCTACTGCCTGCCTCCACCTCGCTATTTTAATTATCTGATACCATGCATGGAGTCAGCTGAATATAAAAATGTGTGCACGCGCACACACACACACACACACACACACACACACACACACACAAATTCTGTGCTGGCTCAAACACCAAAAACAGTGACAACATGTTGAGTAGGTTGGACACCTCTATAGAAATAACTTGTTACACCAGTAAAGTAATAACGCATTCATAACACACCTGTAAAATAATAAAGGATTTATAACAAACTCATGAAGTAATAACACCTTTATGATTAACAATTATAAAACAATAACACACCTACCTTATGTTATAATAACTGATAACACACTGCATAGTATTAAGACATTAATAACTCACACAGTTATGCTCCTCTCTCAATTACGCGCTCACACACACACACACACACACACACACACAGGGTCCAGCGTGTACTGTGAAGGTAGTGATGTGTGAGAGAGTGACCTTTTCCAGAATGTAAATTTAATGGGGGAGAAAAAGTTTCTGTGTGTGTGTGTGTGTGTGTGAGAGTGAGTGAGTGAGTGAGTGAGTGAGTGAGGTGGGTTGTGTGCAATGTGACACTTCAAACTGCTTTAAATATGCACCTGTGTAAGAAGTACACAAATACTCCGTGTCAAAACTGGATCCGTCACCAAACAAAACACTTCACACTCTGTGTTTATGTTTGTCTGAGTACGCACGTGTTCAACTTACTGATGTGCACACACACGCACACACGCACACACACACACACACACACACACACAATCTTCTACTTCAGCTTTTACTACTGAAATAGAAAGAGGGACAGCTCATGCCTCCTTTTCACTGAGTGACAGGCACATAGGCCACGCCTCCTTTACCTTTATAGTCTGTGTAATTTGTATAGACTGTTAAAAGTGTGTAGTGTGTAATGTGTAGTGTATAAATGTCATCATAATTACAGTATAATGTTTAATTATAGTGTTTAATGTAGTGTTTATATGTGAATAATGTATAGTTGGTATAGTGCATTAATGTACAATATGTGTATAGTTTATTGTGTATAGTCTGTGCATAGTATGTGATGTTTGTGTAAAGTGTACTGTGTATAGTATGTGTATAGTGCATAACCTGTGTATAGTGTATAGTCTGTATGTATACTATGTATATTCTATGTGTAGTGTATAATATGTGTATATTGTGTAATGTCTGTGTACAGTGTATAGCTTTGTAGTGTGTATCGTCTGTGTAATGTGTGATGCCTGTGTATAGTGTATAGTCGGTGTATAATGTATAGTGTATCGTGTGTAGTCTGTGTAGTGTGTGATGTCAATGTATAGTGTATGGTCTGTGTATAGTGTATAGTGCACAGTGTGTGTATAGTGTGATGGTTCTGTATAGTGTATAGTGTATAGTCTGTGTATAGTCAATAGTGTATTGTGTATAGTCTGTGTATAATGTAGTGTATTGTGTCTAGTATGTGTATAATGTAGTGTATAATGTAGTGTATTGTGTATAGTGTATTG
>JAQMYJ010000013.1:14114740-14131736 GCA_030014305.1 Clarias laeviceps | reverse complement strand
TAGTATGTGTATAATGTAGTGTATAATGTAGTGTATTGTGTATAGTGTATTGTGTATAATGTAGTGTATTGTGTATAGTATGTGTATAATGTAGTGTATTGTGTATAGTCGGTGTATAATGTATAGTGTATTGTGTATAGTCTGTGTAGTGTGTGATGTCAATGGATAGTGTATAGTCTGTGTATAGTGTATAGTGCACAGTGTGTATAGTGTGTGATGTTTTTATATAGTGTGTAGTCTGTGTTTAGTCAATAGTGTATTCTGTATAGTCTGTGTATAGTGTATTGTTTGTGTATAGTGCATTGTCTGTGTATAGTCTGTGTATAGTGCATAGTCTTTGTAATGTGTATCGTCTGTGTAATGTGTGATGCCTGTGTATAGTCTGTGTATGATGTACAGTGTATTGTGTATAGTCTGTGTAGTGTGTGATGTCAATGGATAGTGTATAGTCTGTGTATAGTGTATAGTGCACAGTCTGTATAGTGTGTGATGGTTCTATATAGTGTATAATCTGTGTATAGTCAATAGTGTATTCTGTATAGTCTGTGTATTGTGTGTAGTCTGTGTATACTGTATCGTCTGTGTATAGTCTGTGTATTGTGTATAGTTTTTGTAATGTGTATCATCTGTGTAATGTGTGTTGCCTGTGTATAGTCTATAGTCTGTGTATAATGTATAGTAGATGGTGTATAGTCTATATAAGGTGTATAGTCTGTGTATAGTGTATACTCTGTTTTTTTATTATTTTTTATTTTTTTATTGTGTACAGTCTGTGTATAGTCTATGCATAGTGTGTAGTGTCTGATGCCTGTGTAGTGTTTAATATGTGCATAATATATAGTTTGTATAATACATTTATGTATAGTCTTTGTATTGTGTACAGTCTGTGTACAGTGTTTATACTGTGTAGAATGTATAGTCTCTCTATAGTGTGTATTTTATGTATATACACTTTATAATGTATAGTCTGTGTATAGTGTGTGCAGTGTGTTTATAGTGTACACCTGGCCATCATGAGAAATATAAAGATGATGAAGAGTACAGCAGAGGTCTTGACGGTGTACGGTAATCATACTTATATTACACTCTTGGCAAAGATCAGCACAGCGTCATTAAAAATGAAGACACAGAGAGACAGATGAGGAGATGAATGGAGCTTTGGCAAGGATGAGAATTAAACTGTCATGTGTGTGTGTGTGTGTGTGTGTGTGAGTGTGTGTGAGAAAGAGAGAGAGAGAGAGAGAGAGAGAGAGAGAGTGTGTGTGTATGTGTAGGGGTGTGTGCGCACACCTGTGTGTGTGTGTGTGTAGGTGTGTTAGGATGCTTTATGTCGCTGTTGGCCGTCTGGCTGTCATCCTGAGTAAAAGGCGGGTCAGGAGGTTAAACACCGATCTGTAACATCCACTCTGTTTCACTGGGTTCAACTTCATGAATATTCCACACCAGTGTTTCTCTCTCTCTCTCTCTCTCTCTCTCTCTCACACATACACACACACACACACTGTCGCTGTGTGTGTGTTAGCCCTGAATAGCCAAAGCATTCACATTCTCAGAGCCAACACACTCACTATAAACACCCACACAGCTCTGAGGAAGGGGTGTGAATGTTGTCATTAGTTATAGCAACTAACACACACACACACACACATTTATAAAAAGTCTATTTGTAAAAAGTTAGCTCTGACCGGCTATCACGTCAGAAATATGCGTGAGACGTGTCAAAAGACAGACGCCAGGCGGATGACGCTACCACACAGACAGGGTAACTGAATTCACGCTGGCTGAAGACACGCGCGGGATGGAGAGATGCTTCCAGCACGGAGAGAGTCTTAATTAACACGAGAGGGTCCTCGGCTCGTTAAAGCTGTCCTGTCTCCTCCTCATTAATGCAGCCTGTAATTAGTCGGAAATGAAAAGCAGGAACTGAGCTGAGAGCTGTGATGAGGTCACCACCACGTGTGTGTGTGTGTTATTTAATATCTCTTTATTTCCATCCATCCATCCACAAATAACCACTTTCACCACATGCTGCATATCGCTGACACTCTGTTTCCTTTCGAATCAGACGCTGAGTGCGGTCAAACTGCGATTCAGCTCCCGGGTTCGATTCCCGCGTCAGGTCTGTGTGCATGGAGTTTGCATGTTCTCCCCGTGTTTGGTGGGTTTCCTCTGGGTTCTCCGGTTTCCGTCCACAGTCCAAAGACATGCAGATTAGTGTACCCTAACTGGTGTCCCCTAATTGCCCGTAGTATGTTAATGTTGACTGGAGGTCCCCTACCATGGTCAAATAAATACAACGGTCACCCCAGTCCCTCATTTGACAACAGACGTTCCTACAGTAGACGGATGGATGGATAGATATGTGTGTGTGTTAACATTTCCTTTTTGTATCACACAACAAACTCAGTCTTCATTCCGCCCCCTAGAACAGAGACCCATTATTAAAAAACGAGATAGCGAGAGACCCAGGCGAGATTGAAGCATTGTCTTCCGTTTCATTCCTCTCCCTATTTTCTTCCTTTCCTCCCGCTCTATCTTTTTTTTTTTCTAGCCTACAGTCCTCGCAGGGAGACTCCTGCCATTTATCATAGCAGCATCGAGTGGGAGTTTTTTGTCCTCCCGTCTCCATCTCTCTCTCTCTCTCTCTCTCTCTCTCCCATTATAGCTTCTTCACATCATCACCAGCACCAGATTGCATTCCTCCATCCATCATCAATTCCCTTTTTTCTTTTATCTCTCCCTCTTTCCCCCTCTCTCACCCGAGTCGGATCTTCCATCAGCCGGCAGGAGAAAATGCAGCGAGCCAGAAGAGGGATGGGACGTGCAGGTAAAGGTGCGTGCCCACACAACACAACACACACACACACACACACAAAAACACACACTCACGCACAGTTTGGTGCAAGGGAAGTGTTTGGCAGATGGCGAGAAAGGAAGTGGCCATGTAAGATGGCACCATGCCCGACACACATGCACACACACACACAAAGACACACTTGCTGAACACACCTTGTTGAGCTTGTGGTTTGTGTGCTTTAGGAGACATTTTTAAAAATGCTACCTAGCTAAATTTATAGTTTTTTTTTTTTTTTTATATTTAATCAAATACATGTCATGACAGACATTTTTTTGGAGAGCTTGTACCAATCACATGACCTCTGAGATAATAATTAATCCAATCAAAGGCAGCTCTGGGATCCCTCTCTCTGTTGGTCTCTGACTCTGTCCCGGGTCTAGCATCATGCTCTACATGAAAGACGTCTGGTTTTAGAATCATGGACTTTGATTTATGATGGCATTTTGCAGACAACCTTACATTGTTATCTTATTACACATCTTAGCAGTTGCGGGTTAAGGGCCTTGCTCAAGGGCCCAACAGTGGCAACCTGGTGGTGGTGGGATTTGAACCTAGACCTTCCGATTGGTAGTCCAACAACTTAACCACTGCCCACAGGGGAGACGCCGGGTCTCTACAGACGATGAAATGTCTGTCGGGAGTGAGCTAATGATGAGATCGACGGCCTGAAGGAGGCTTTGCTGCGTCTCCGACTCGGTCTCACTAGGACACCTGAAAGGACTGCCAATGACATCACTACTGATGTGTATAATAATGGAAATGTACACATCTTACATTGTCTATTTCTCTCTCTCTCTCTCTCATTATGTTGCTTTTACATTCCATCCAGAGTAGTCTAGTGACACTAACTGGACCCCATAGCGAAAACAGAACCTTCCGTCCCATAGCCGACTGTCTGTTTCCATTTTACGCGGTAAAAGTAGGACGAGGTTACGGGACAAGTGCGGTATTTCCCCACACAAAGCATATATTAGTATATTGACAACCACCCAAATATAGTCACCCACCCATTTTTAAAAACCTGTCCAAGAGGACAGGAACGATGCCACCTGTGATCGATGAACTAGTACCGGACAATTCCCTCCTGTACCTGGTTATTCTGGTACCGTGAGAGCGCTGCACTGAGGGGCAGTAAACGCAGCGGACACCAGCTGCCGTAAAAAGACTAAGAAGAGCGTACTGACGGAAACAAGAATAAATTTTACCGCTACCGGGAATATGGGAACGACATCGCAAAAACGTAGAACCTGCAAAATGCGCATGAAACAACCATAAAAACATGTGATGTTATGAATCCGCGCTATTTCTTACCCTCTTTTGAATTTTTTTTTTGCTCAGTCATGTTTGTAAAGTTGGTGAATATGAAAAAGTTACTAAGTTACTGTAGTATTGCAAGAAATGGTTAAATGCTCTGGTTTTGACGGGTCTGACAAACAGTACCAAGAATGTTTAGTTCTTAGTTCTTATTTTGAGACCTCCAGACAGATCTCTATTTAGGTTTTCCCTCAAATCTGACCTCACATGAGGGAATCCCCTCCTTTGGCTTGTTTGTCCAGGGCTCAGGAGTAACTCGTTTGAAACGGTATGTTCAGACGAGGAGTGACAGACACAAAAAAAAACATCATTGGAAGAGAATTATCTAAAGCTATAGCATTAGCACACAAACACACCCTTTGGAGGATCTCTGAGAATTATGTTAGCTTCTTAAAGAAGTAGTAGAATATGGGACATTTAATGGTAAACACTACCAGTGGAGCCGCTTCGAATCGTTCAGCATTGGTTGAGCAAACAGGGTTTTGCTTGTATTTGAGAAAAACGCTATCAAATACCAAGATGAAGATTGCTGACATGCAGTTGCAGTCCGGATCCAAACGCTACCTCAACAATCTCTCTCTCTTTCTCTCTTTACAATCGGACCCAAAGACGAATGGGAAACCGAAGACGAGTCTCTCCGTTCCCGAACGCTCACGCTTGATTGGTCCTTAAAGCTCGGGCCAATTAAATCGCACCGCGTGACGAGACGCGCCGGGTCAGCGAGTGTAAAATTACCGCCGCTGGAGGAGGAAGATGTGCCCCTTTATCCGTCCTCGTCAATGCCGTTAAGGAAGAGAAAGCGCGTGGGTTCGAATGCTCGCGCTAGCCGAAGGACTCGATTAGCTCGAGCTTGTGTGTGTCTCTCTGTTCTACACAGAGTTAATTAGCTACATGGACTCGCTGCCGTGAATATTCATGAGCGGGTGTACGGAGTGGACTGTTCATTTGCATAGAGATGTTAAAGTTTCTCGCTTGAGAAGCTCGTACGAGAGATTAAGGATAGATCAGGACAAGTGCTTATAGCGCGCATGTAGGTTGGATTGTTTTTTTCCCTTTAATTTGTCACGTCCGACTGTATAAATATACAGTACCTTCTGCACTACACGGGCGGTGTTGACTTCGAAACGAAAGTCATTGTTACACATCCGCCGGCGCGATCGCAAATCCGAACGCTCGCATATTAGCCGCGATCTGCTTTACCATATGCTCCAGTGCTGTGCCAGGCATGCACGTGTGTGCCAACCGTAAGCTGGCCAGACTAAACATCTGGCATCGCGTGTGCTGGTCTCATAGGCATGAGGGAGTGTGTGAATCTGCCATCCTCTCTCGCCATCTCATTTTCTCCATCATGTTTACACTTCAGTCTCTCTCTCCATCCGCCAGTTTGGCGGTTTTGTGCCGTTTATCGACATCACACTTTAAACACAATGCCAATGCAATTATGGTCCATCGTGACCTGTATACGCTCTCTCTCTCTCACTCTCACTCTCACACTCTCTCACACACACATACACACACAGTAGTGTTCCTACTCCACCATCACATATCAGAATGTTCTACTCTTTAATTAGTTTGATTTTGAATGCACTGAGTAAAAAAAAAAAAAGAAAGAAAAAAAAAAGGTCAAGATCACTCAACAGTTTCAGCCTTCGCCACATCGGCTCTCGGGCCGCCCTCGCTTTTCACTTGTTTTTTTTTTTTTACTCATTTAAATTCAGACTCTCAGGACAAATTTCAGTCTTTAAATACTAATCTTTTTTTTTTTTTTTTTATAATATTTTTTTTTCTATTTATTAACCATTTCGACTGGATTACTTGAGGCTCAGTTTGTTTCCGATGAGTTGCTGGAAAACTTATGTATAAAAAATTATATATATATATATATATATATATATATATATATATATATATAAACATAAGCATTCTGAATGGATGCAATGACCAATTGCAATATATTACATTGCATTATATAACTCTATAAATGTATCTCTGTTAAAGAGTATCCATCTATCCATCTATCAAACCCTACATGTTTAAGACACTCCATACAGCAAACGCTGAATATAAACGCGAGAATTATATAGCTGTCTCTCTTTCTGTCTCCGTCCTTTTTTCCTGATCTTTCCGATAGCAGGACTCTTAATTACACCTGCATTGTTTCCGCAGCAGTAGAACATCGGCGAGGTAATTACACAGCGCGCTCGCGCTCCGAGTGCCCACGGCTGCAGCTAGCGCTCTTTCTTTATCCGCTAACCTCAAAAAAAGATATACTGTAACGCTTTTACCATCAGGAGACATAGGAGTCGGTTTAGACGCCTACTTGTTATACATACACGACGTATAGGAAGTAACCGGATAGACTGATTTCACGAGGACGAGGATGTCAGACGCTTGATCTAAATTCCGTCAAATCGCTTAACGATGAAACCGAAGGAGCTTGTGTTAAAGATTCTGATGCTAACCGTGTGGGAAAGACAATATTCAAATGCAGCAGTATTAAAACCTACCGCGATCAACACGACGTGTATGAGTCAAAACACAATCAAGCTTGTGTGTGGAAAGTGTGTGTGAGGGTGCCAGCTGTCCTGTGTGTTCACTGAAGGATGAAATGAATTGTATTTAAATAAAATTAGCATGCAGGCAAGCTAAACGTAGAACTGCGGCAAAAAGAAATGCTAATTCCGAGCTGCCTGGAAGCCGAATGCAAATTGAATCCAATTGTAACAATCATTTACATTAGAGAGGACACGAATTAAACACGGGTTCACTGCGAGTCACCTACGCTGAAATATCAATACCATTACGAAATGTCAGAGCGGCGCTAAGTGGTCTTACGCAACGTCTGAAGATGGAGGCACGCCAAACGAGCGGGATGTTACGCCAGATGAAGATTAAAGATCCAACACACATCATGACGATGCAATGTGACGAAAATACTCCTAGTGTATGTGTAATAAACATTTTTTGTTTTGTTTTGTTTTTTTATTAAATGGCTTTTGTGTTTATGTTGCTCTGTCATGGCAGTGATCTCCACCCCCTTTTTCCTTATGAGGAAATACATAAGGTACTGTATATATATAATTCCTTTAATGCAGGACTGTATAATAAGGATGGTCAGAATATAAAAATATTTGAATGCTCTAAAAATAGCAAAAAAATCCATTTACGTGACAGATTTAAATCATGCATTCGTGGACAATTTTTTAAAATCCGGTCGGTCGATTTAAGTTCAACAAGTGACATCATGACAAAATTAGTTCATGATGTAGCACTTATATGTCACTAAATAACGTAAGCTAGGTACATACAGTACGTGTTTGCTTTAGATCAAGCAACATACTACATACAACATACTCCAGGCCATTTGCACATGTTTTGAAGCATTAAAGGAGTTCCTGGGAGGCCAGCGTTTCAGACATGAAGGTCCGACGTATTGAGAAAACTTTCTACCTCGACGGTATCCAAGCACTAGCAATAACGGGAGTTTTTAACAATCAAAAGTCCCGGTTTGACACGAACACTTCTCTTATATACACCGTCATGGAGGCTTCCGACTTCTAATGCGAGCTGAAACCCTGAAAAACTTTTTCAACATCTCAAAATAAGCTAGCTGTAAATATCTACACGCTACACCTATGAATTCCCCATAAACATAAAATATTAATGCATTTATGATCGATTTCGGATTTCCATTCCACGCCATGCCAAGCCCCGGCAGTATGATTACGCCGACCTACATCTTCCCTCAGACGCCCTCATGATTGTTTAGTGATACTTCAGCATCCGCGTTAAACCGAATCCTAGTGAAAAAATCCATGCGCATTACACAAGCAATTCTACGGACTCGATTTTTCGTTCCCGCACACTCTCTCTCTCACACACACATACACACATTTCTCTCACAGCAGCATCACTAAACCTGACATTTGAGGTTTAATAGGCTCGGCAGGGAAGCCTTTCTTATTTCCGATGCTCAAATAGTGTGTCGTAGCGTTTAGAGCTCATATGTCTGCTCGAGAGGTGCGAAAGAGAGAGAGAGAGAGAGAGAGAGGCAACAGTACCAACAATGTAGTCTGTACTAAGGTGCGAGAGTGGCCCTCAAAGTTCAGTAGCGCAGCATGCGAAATTTGCAGCTTTCCTGCTGAGTCATCGGTTACTAGCTAACACTACATAATGCAAATCTAAATAAATAAAGCAAGGACGGTTGGAGGCTGCATTACATTCTGTGCGAGCTGTCTGTCACTAACGAACAGATGGCGCCTTAATTAGTGGAAAAGAGAAATCAAACTTATCGTCGATGGAAAAAAGAAAAAAAGGATGAAAAGAAAGCGCAATTGGGAAACGCTGGCGTGACATAATGTAGCGGACGAGGACTCTGATCCGGGGCAAATGCGGAAAGATTAAAAGGGACGATGTTGAAGATGTAAGCTTGATTGACAGCTCTGTATCTGGAGATGCTTGATTCATGAGGGCGGGACAGAAAAA
This sequence comes from Clarias laeviceps, assembly GCA_030014305.1. Taxonomy (NCBI): domain Eukaryota; kingdom Metazoa; phylum Chordata; class Actinopteri; order Siluriformes; family Clariidae; genus Clarias; species Clarias laeviceps. The sequence continues at coordinate 14,123,080 of JAQMYJ010000013.1, read as the reverse complement.
AAAAGAAACAATAACGGCTTATTGAGGGGTTATGAGTTGAATGTTAATGAAATCTAAAGCTCATGAGAGCTTGATTGCTTTATGTCTTTTAGATGATATAGTATAGTTAGGCCACACCTCAAATTTTGGTAAAAATATGTTAAAAAATCATCTGATCATAGTTTTTCTCAGTATACAGCCTGTGATGAACAACTACAGTACATATAACATTTTTCACCGTGCCATTATTTGTTTAACAAAAATGAAGCCAATTAAAAATATATATATTTATTTATGTCGGCAATACTATAAAGTAACCTCATGATTCATCCGCTAGTAAATCCACCGTTAGCGACAATAACATGAAGTAATAATTTGTTCCATTGTTTTGTTCCATTCGTATTTACTACTTTAAACTCTTCAGTTTATTGATGTTGTTGGCCATTTGCTTACAGTATGTCAACTGGGTTGAGGTTTTAAACCATTTAGAAGTAGATTAACTAGTGTGCTTTGGATCACTGACGCAATTTCGACCAAGCTATAGCTGTCGGACAGAAGGCTTCACGTTTGCCTCTAGAATTCTTGGTCAGCTCAATGACTGCAAGGTTGCAAAACAAGCCCAAATCATCACCCCTCCACTGCCAAGCTTGACAGTAAGTATGAGGTGTTTCTGCTGAAATGCTATTTGGTTTTTATTGGCATTAAGGCCAAACAACTCCACTTTGGTCTCATCTGTCCATAGACCATTCTTCCAGAAGTTTTAAACAGAAGAGACTTGCTCCTACCAACCTTTCCAAGCAAACCGTACTTGTTCAGTCTTCTTCTAATTGTGCCGTCATGGACTTGCATGCTCATTGAGGGCTGTAACAACTCTTGGGTTGTTTATGTATTTGTATTTCTCTGAGTCTAACCTTGAGGTGAATGTGCTGAGACGTTCACTCATGGGAAGATGGCAAGTCTTAAATGCTTTCTGCTTAACCTTTCCAACTGTAAACGCTAAACTCCGAACTGTTTGGAAACGCAGGCTGTTGCGCAGAAACAATTGCTTCTCTAAGACCATTGCTTACGTCTTTGTGTTAACATACACCTGATTGCTCTAGACCAGCAAACTGCCAAACATTTTTTTACACACCTGCTGTTGAACAATTAATCAAGGGCTCATGATTAGAAAATCCAATGGAAGCATTAAGGGGGTACTTAGTATTGCTCACGTTTTTACCCCCCTTTTTAGCTATATTGATGTTAAATAAATAATAGTGCAATGAAAAAAGTTGTTTGTCTGAGGTTGTAATTGCCTAATACTGAGACTCGCTTTGATTTGCAAATGATCTTATTACACAAAAAACATAGAAGACAAAGAGGGGGCACTAACTTTTACGCAAGACTGTACTGTAGCTTGAATGAAAAGAGTCAGATTTCTACAAAGATCTTGGTGTGTGTGTGTGTGTGTGTGTGTCAATTGTGGACGACATATTGTACATTTCGTATGTTGTACAACTCGAGCAGCAGGTGTTTCGTGAAAACGTGTAGGCGGAGGTGCGAGAATCTTTCTTGATCCGCTCCAGCCTACCCGTTTTGACACGCTCCCTCCCTCTCTCTCTGTCTCTCTCTCTCTCTCTTGTTTTCCTTCGTCGCTTCATTCGTTTCTGCTCTCCGCGTCCAGCGTTTGACGCGGACACATGCTCGCTAAACAGGAGCCGTAGACTGGCAACTGCTGAAGGCTAAAACTATGACAGCATGTCTGGCCAGGATCTGGTGACCGTGAGTCTGAGCCCTCGTAGCCAAAACACACACATGCGCACACACACATACACATATGCACTGTTACTTTGTTTTGGCCTCAAAATAATTAACCTCTAACAGCTGCCAACAATCTTTTTAGAGATGAACAGCTGGTGGGAGAGAGAAGGTGAGAGGAGGTGGGAATGCTGAAGAGAGATAGAGAGCGAGAGAGCGAGAGAGAGATAACTAGAGAGGAGAAAAAATTAGAACAAATGAGATAAAAAGCTGCAAATTAGAAAACAAAATGATGACACAAAGCGAGAGAGTTTGAGAGTAAAACATTTGAACTAAACGGCAGTTCGCTAATACCTACCGTTTACCCTTTTGCTGTGTTCAATGCTAAATCTGTGATGTCATTTCCTGTCCGTATACTTCTTATTCACATGGCAGCTAACACTTTGAAGTCCTTGTATTATCAAGTTCTGCTAAGGTATTATCGCTAAAGGAAAGTGCTAACTTCGCTATCCTGTAATAATACGAGTTGTCAGGCTAGTCGCCTTTCAGGAGGACGGGTACGCTCTCTCAGGCTGACGGAAGACGAATGTCCAGGAAGACGAATGTCCAATTTGTCCATCATTGAAAGATGTTTTTATAACGCTCTGCAGGATAGCTATATGTTAGCCCACTTCCATATATGGTCTTATACTTCAGGTCTCATCTGAGATGAATGGAACTGAATGTACTGATCATGACCGTAATATCAGTGTGTGTGTGTGTGTGTGTGTGTGTGTGTGGCACCGTAACGAGGGACTCACTCTCGGCATGCGTGAGAAGCTGTAAGGAGGCGAGCAGCAGCAGCAGCAGCAAGGTTGGCATCGTGATGGTTGGCAAGTGTGCTTCAGCAGCCTGGATGGCACAATCGCTGCGAGTCTCCTATTCACCTCTCACAACCTGCAGACAGACAGACAGCGATTAAACAAAACAGCTCTCTGGGATTTGTTAAACGGTTACCTCCATTAAGTGGAGGATGGGGGTTGGGTTATAATGGACGACCCGTAAATGACATTTCCGGTCCTGTAGGAGACATAGATGAGTGAGACACACTATCTCTCTCTCTGTCTCTCTCTTTTTCTCTCTCTCTCTCAGACCTAGTTCCGTCGCTTTATGCTCCTCATTAGAGGTGGCATAAATTGCCATGTGTAAATTTTTAAAATGTGCTTAGAGCAGCTTTAAAATTCTAATAGAGCAATTATAACACAGATATTAGATTTGACACCTTTGTTGACTTTACTGCCGCTCAGTAATAATTCAGGAGCAATTCTTGTTAGCGTTTGGCTTCTGACATCAACCTCAAGGAATCGAGGGCGAGATTAATTATGTCGCTTATGGGTGAATTATGAGACGGGAAAATCTATTAGGAGACAAAGATTACGCTCAGGAGACGCATGACGTCACTCTAGACATATAGATTAAAAATCCGAAGACTGATTTTAATCCAGGTGGGGCGGATTAATCTGGAGATGAATCTAATAACCGGATAATAATTATAAGTAGAGGACATGATTCATTCAAATCATTTATTGAAATGATTCAATTAGTTGTTGCATAGATACAAAGCTGCAAAGGAGACAAAACAATTCAATCATCTGAAGATATAACAATTTTTATATATGGATATACAGTACGTAAATTAATATATAGGATATATAGATTAATTGGGAAGGCTATGATCTGTATAAAATAATCAGGATGTATATGAACTATGCAATAATGATAAAAATCATAAATAATAATTACACTGATTCATCAAGATTAATCACCTTTTTAAAAAAAAAAAGGTAATATGAAGGCATATCAGTTAATCACGACACGTGTAGATGTATAGATTAATCAGATATAAATTATGCTGAAGGTTTTTCAGTCAATAGAAAGACATGATATATCTAATATATATATTAATCTGGAGATGTAGAGATTATTCAGGTGACATACAGATTAATCAGGAAATGTAAACATTAATGTAAACTAGGAAACATATAGATTAATCTGCATAGATTAATCAGGAGACACACAGATTAATATACCTAAATTATACTCCTAATGTACCATTGTTTTGTTAATATGGTAATGATAATAAACACATGAGTTATGAAATTATTATTTAGTTTATTTTAATATCTTTTGATTTGTCCTTTTCGTTAGTGTGTTCTATTTGGTTTCTGTACCAGGCGATACCGTTTATATAGATGATTATGGATGTTTCTTTTTGTTTCCTTCTTATATATTTGTGTTATTTTATTAAATAATTGTCTTACTCTTACACATCTTTATCTGTATATTATATTTATTATTTACACCAAATGACAGTCAACCACAAAAAAATGGGCTACACCCTCACTGGACACGAGCAACAATATATAATTTCATTCTCATATTCATTAAAAAAAAAACTTTTCTATTACAAGATTCATCTCTCTTTAATTTGTCTCATTTCACACTTGCTTAAATGACCATTACCATTTTGTCAGGACTAATTTCAATTTCTTTACAAAAATTATTAAATTTTCCTCTCCTGTACTAGTTTATTTCTCTTCAAGACACAAACATAAATCAGCCTTTAAATCTGTTTTAAAAGCTCTTTATCAAACAGTGCTGAGCTTAATCAGAAATCTAACACATATGGTTTCCTCGCTACTTTCTGTTCCCCATTAACAACAAAGCCTGCAATCTTCACTTCCTCCTAAGTTCTACTGTCTGTTTCCCCGATCTCACGAGGAACAAATCTGGATCAACAGATCAAAAGACATGAATTTAGAAAACAGATTATGAGACATACATGTATGGATTAATCGGACGATAATCGCAGAATAATAATCTGAAGGCGTTTTTTTAACACTTATAGACTAATCAGAAGATGTGGAGATTAAATCAGGAAATTAGGAAATATACAGAATAATCTGCCGGCTAGTCGATTAATCGGGAGTATGTAGAGAGATCAGGAGACATGTAAAATAATTAGGAGACATATAGACTAATCATAAAATGTGGAGATTAATTAAGTATCACTTAATCAGGGCATATATTGACTAATCAGGTGATGTATGAAATAATCTGGAGAACGATCGATTATTCGTGGAACAAATAGATTAATCAGGAGATGTAAGTAAGTACACAATAATCTCGAGGCTTATTGATTAATTGGGGGCACATGCAGATTAATCAGGATAATCTGGAAGCTAATCGCTTAATCAGGCCGAATGGGCAGGCGGCGAGCCGAAGAGGCAACTCGATTAATCGAGACACACACATTAATCGGGAGAAGCGGAGAAAAATCGGGAGGGTAATCAATTAATCGGGAAACACTAATAGAAGGTGTAGATGGATTATAAAACAGATTAATCATACAGATTAGACATATAGATTAACTGGGAGATGTATAACATAATAATAAGCAGATTAATCTATTACGTAAGACTAAAGAGTAATAGATTAAACAGGAGATATGGAATATTCAGGAGGGATATGAACTAATCAAAGGGCGTACTTTATTCACAGTTTATTAGGGAACACGCAGGAAATGATTCGAAAAAGCAAACTCATATAGATTAAACAGAAGATGCACAGAATAATCTGCAGATTAATCGATTAATCGGGGGACATGTGCATAGACTGTAATCACAGGAGACCTGTACCATAATTCAGAGGCATATAGACTTAATGAAGGTATGCAAATTAATCAGGGTATACGTAGATTAATCGGGAAATGTATAGAATAATTTAGAGGTCAAACTATTATAGATTAATCAGTTAGACTAATTATGAGACCTATAGATAATCATAAAATGAGCAGATTAATCGATTAATCAAGGCACACTTACTGTAGATTAACCCGGAGAGGTGTTTTTCAATTGGGATTGGACCATTATTATTCAGTAGATTTATGGCTTGATTAAGAGATTCATGTTTTTCTTTTTTTTTTAGAGGATGTATAGATAAATCAGGTAGAGATTAATTACTAAACACACTAAAGAATTTGAAGAATTCTCTCAACATCCCCACCCACAGTCTCCCTCTCTCTCTCGGCTTATCATTTTCTTTCTACATCACCGTACTCTATATCTCTACCTCTCTCACTTGCCCTCTAACTCACATGCTGATTCAGATAAACAAGGCCATCTGTACACTGCGTAACACAGGGACGAGAGAGAGAGAGAAGAAATGAGGCAGAGAGGGGAAAGCAGAGATAGGCGGAGCAAAGCGAGCCCCATCCTGCCACGACCCATTATAGCAACATAACAACCTGTGTGTGTGTGTGTGTGTGTGTGTGTGTACGGAAGTGAGCATTGGCACAAGGGTGTGAGCTGTTGTGTGATGTCACAAGCGACAGGCAGTGTTACTCTTTCTGCTCCCATCTGTGATCCTACACACACACACACACACACACACACACACACACACTATCTCTCTCTCTGACATGTTTGAATCGTAGACTAAATTAAAACAGCTCCTTGCCTTTCGAGTCATGGCATCTCATTGTTCTTTACTGTTATTCAGAAACACACACACACACACACACTTAATTAGAGAGAGAGAGAGAGAGAGAGAGAGAGAGGGGGGGGGAAGATATGTCTGGTCTGATTCTTATCTTCTCTTCATGCCGAGAAGCAGCCATGGATCCTTTACTGCATAAGGAATCACGTTACACAGGGAGAGAGAGAGAGATAAAACAGTGATAAAAAGAAAGTGACACTGAGAGAGTGAACAGAGATCGAGACAGATAGAGGGAGATAGAAAGCATGATTAGGACGAAGATGCAGTTGGGGGGGTAATGGGTTTAAGACCAGAAAAGAGTGGACATGTGTTGGAGTCAAAGGTCAAGGTCAAGTCACCTGACCTAAAACAAACAAGCAAACAAACAATGCAACCACTGAAAAGTAACATATACTTTATTAAATACGGAGTCTCTGGAATACAGAAAGTGTGTGTGTGTGTGTGTAAAGACAAAGACAGAGACAGAGAGAGAGAGAAACAAGCGCCCTGATTTAGACGACATATGCATTAGTGCTTCATCATCCCTCTCCTGTGTCTGTCACTCTCCTACATGGCTTTAGCTCAGTCTGTGTGTGTGTGTGTGTGTGTGTGTGTGTGTGTGTTAGGTGTAGTGAAGCCTGGCTAAGCTCTAGTCCCTAGTGGGATGAGTATTACATAAAGCCACTCACTAGGTCAACTTACCACCAAAACCACACACAAACACACCCACACACACCCACATAAATAACTATATACTGTATATATAGTTAATGCTAAAACTGTACCTACTGTAACACTGTTTGGCACATTTTAAGCCCCGCCTTTTTTTCTGGGCCGACCAATCACTGCTTAGGATCTGCCACCAAAAATTCCTTTGTGTCTTTATCAGAACTTCAAAAAGCACAAATCAGAGAATCTCATCATTTCAAAAGTCGGGTATTAAAGATGAGGGAAAAAATCTATTGAGTGATGTATCACAATTATTTTGCGCGGCACTTTTTTTCACCAAATTTTTTTGATTTTTAAAATAATTTTTAACTTTATACTGTACTGTATATGTTTGCATTCGAGGTGGTGAGAAGTCGACGTTCTGCTATAATCCCACAGCTGGTGTGCTTTAAACTATTCACCCCTTTGCCAGGTAGCATGGCATCCTGTGTGGTATGAGCAAAAGGTTTTATTAGCCAAGGTTGTTTCGAATTGTAAGAAAATCGAAAAGAAAAAATATTGATTTGGGATGTTTATAAAATTGCGATACGAACAGAATATACAAAATACAAATCAAATCGTATCGGCTGGTCCCTGATGATTCCCATCGCTACCAGGTATACATTTTAAAAGCTACTGTATGTACAGTTGAAATGCTAAATCTAGCTAACACAATATGTACGACGCTGTTTAGCGTGCAATGCATTATGGGAAGTAACCATTTCGGATTCTAATGCTAGTCATTACCGCTTCTAATGGGTACAGAGGTATTTCTTTCTCACTTCTCCTGCTCCCCGACTCAGAGGTCAAACTCTCGCCTCAGAGTCCGTCAAGTGTAGCCAAGGTTACTGGCCCAAATTGGTTTCCATGGTGCTACCAGCATGCTAGAGGCAAAACTGGACCCCTCTGCTCAAGTGCATGAGAACTAGCCAAAAGATGGCTGAGGAGTTGGAAGACGGAGTCTGATGGATAGGGGGAAGAATTTAAATATATACAGTGCCATGAGAAAATGTATTTTCCCCTTCCTGCATTCACTTTGTGTAACCGGATTGTATAACACCTTTGTCAACCTCTTTGTGTAACATTAAAATGTATTTGATGATCTGAATCATAAAAGTCTAACAAATGAGCATACAAATAAAAAAGAAAATCCGCAAATACTTTTTTCACAGTACTTATACATACAAAGCCTCTGTGCATTCTAAATATGTTCTATATGGATTTGGGCTATATCTGGCAACCTGGCTCTCCCTCTGATTCCATTCATTCCATCCAGCTCAGAATAAACCAGGTTCAAATTCAAATGTGCAAACTGAGCCATGCACTGTGTGTGTGTGTGTGTGTGTGTGTGTGTGTGTGTGTGTGTGTGTGTGTCTGTGTGTGTGTGTGTGTGTGTGTGTG
>JAQMYJ010000013.1:14054008-14081668 GCA_030014305.1 Clarias laeviceps | reverse complement strand
TTCAAGTGAAAATGAGCCGTGAAAGTGAGGCCGAAAATGAGCTTCCCCTATTTGACAGACCAGTAGCCGCCACTGTAATGGTGGTAAACCTATGCTCCAAGTCCAAGTCTACTTGTTTATAAAACATCCTTCACTTTTTACACAACTGTCATAGACAGTACAACAATTAAACATATGCTTCACCTTTAAAAAAAAAAGAAAAAGTGTGAAATTTGTAAATGAAAAATGGAAATAGAAAATTACATTAAACAACTTTACATGCATGCATTTAGTGCACTAAAAAAGACTGTTCCAGTAGTACTGATTCATGAGTCATATTATCCTAGTAGCTGTGATTCACTAGGAAAACTGTCTCAGTGGTAATGATTCACTAGAAAAACTGTCTGCGGAGCAACAATTCAGTAGGAAAACTGTCCCAGTAGCAATCATCCACTTGGAAAACTGTCCCAGTAGTAACAATTCACAAGAAAAACTGTCCCAGTAGCAATGATAAACTTGGAAAACCATCCTTGTAGTAACAATTCACAAGGAAGCAATGATGCACTAAGAAAACTGTCCCAGTAGCAAGGAATCACTAGGAAATCTCTCCCAGTAGCAATAATAAACTAGGAAAACTGTCCCAGTAGCAACCATAGACTAAGAAATTTGTCCCAGAAGAAAAAAAATTACTAGGAAAACTGTATCCCAGTATCAATTATTTATTTGGGAATCTCTTACAGTAGTAATGAAAGAATAGTTCACTAGGAAACACTTAGTGAGACATCATGGTTAAAATGTTCTTTGTGTTGTACAGTGAGGGTCAAAGAGGCATTTGTTCACTCTAAGGTGGATGATGTGAAAAAATCTTGAAACTTGGTAAATCTGGTGCACTACCTCAGTGCAAAAAACAGACAAAAGAAAAGAAGAGATGAAGAAAGAATCAGACAAATGAAAGATTAAACAGTAGAACCAACCACCCAAAAAGGAATCTAAAGAGGAATTTAGAACATCGATCACCTCATGGACATGAACATCCAGAGATCACACTAGACTGAGACACACCTATGAAGAAGATCTGTGTCCTACGAAGCTTGTAATGGAATTTGCACAAGTAAATATGCTTATAAGGTGGCACATTGGCTTAGTGTTTAACGCTGTCGCCTTGCACCTTGCTCGCCTTGCTTGATGGGGTTCCTCCGGGTACTCTGGTTTTCTGTCCAAAGACATTCAGATTAGGCTAATTAGCGTTCCCAAATTATCTGTAGTGTGTGAATGCATGTATAAATGTTGAGCGGAGGTACTACCACGTCATAAAATGGAAATAAATACCATGGTCACCATTGGCTACCACGGTTCCTAGGTGGACTACAGAGGTTTGTAGACGAATGGATGTATATACTTATACTTAACAATGACCTGTTTATCCTCTAAACCTTTGTACCAAAGTAAAAAATAAGATAATATCTATCTACACTAACAAGACTAATCTGATCTTTGGCCATTGCCTTAAACAGCGGCTCTGCCCGGAACAGAAACGTGTAATGTTGTGACCTTAGAGCAAAATAAAAAAAACTTTATTTGTGTTCTTAATTTTGTGGTGCTGAGCTGCTTTTGAGATGTAATCAGAGACGTAGCGAAAGTGGGGGGTAAACCAGACATCGTGAAAATTAATTTCACACCGAGATTCACTCTCACCTGGATCTGTATCTCCCTAAGAGGATGAGAGAAGTTTAATATGTTGATAATGCAGAGCTCTGTAAGAATCAGGCGGGTTTATGGCTGTGGGGTGAACTGGGAGAACGCGGGGAGACATGCTCAGACTCCCATCACCTCTCAGGCATGGAAACAAATCGCTCTAAACTGACAGAATTATACCAGACAGATCCTGAGTTGCGGTATCACATGTCTGCTTTCACAATACATCTCATTTTCTTCTCGATGACGAAAAGGATAAGCCTCGATTTGCCAACGTGTCAGTTTTAAAGATGACAAGTGTGGAGATTTAACGATTGCGGCTTAGCGGACATTTTGGGGAGCAAAAACGATGTTCGGTACCATTGAAGGTTTTATAAGGGTTGACGTTCATCCAAGTGATGTTGGGTTGGTCATGTTCGGGATTCAAAAAGTAACAAGATGAAAATTCCCCAAAGGGCAAAGATAATGTCACATTATGTATAAGACAGATAAAACTGTTCGGTATTTGGTTTAAGCAAAAATGGCTAGGGTTCTTTGAAAGATTTCCTAAAGAGAGCCAAAGAGTATAAACCTTTTCCAGTCACGCGACTACCATGACATCAATCACAACAGCAGGTGGTGGAAGTACCATTAACCGACATTAGGCTACTACAGTGTGTATTTTCGTTGATAATAACCTTCTATGTATATTTCAACAGAAAGACGACCTGAAGATTACCTTGTTACCCACCAGATTACCTGATATACAGATGTAAGAGTAACCTAGCAACTGATAGCTTCTGCGCTTATGATTATTTTCATATGCAGTTGTGATGGACTTTATAGTGTGATTACCTCAGATGGTGTACATACATGCGATTCCTACTGGATTTGGTGGCTTTGGCTAGAGAAGCATTCAGTGCTTCTCTCGCAAATGAGATGATGCTATGGAATATGCTCTGCTTTACTCTTCATAAAATGATGAACAGGTAACGTTAACTACAGTAATACTGACATCTCAAGCTTCCTAATTAATAGATAACTCACTGTTCTGTGGTCTGAGGTGGGTAGTAACAAGTTACAATTACTTAGTTATATTTACTTGATTAACTTTTTGAAAATAAATGTACTTCTATAAGTAGTTTTACTGCCCCATACTTTTTTTACTTTTACTTGAGTAGATTTGTGAAGAAGAAACACTACTCTTACGCTACATTCAGCTACACTCTACTTGTTACTTTTCAACTATTTATTCTACACATACAGGCGGTAGATCTACAGCATGACGGTTTTACCAATCATTGTGGAAAAAAAATTAAAAATTTCTAAAAAAATTAATCGGACAATACAATTGAAACATTTACTCAGTAATTGAGTAGTTTTTTTTCACCGAATACTTTTTTACTCTTACTTGAGTAATATTTTGTATGACTACTTTTTACTTCTACTTGAGTAATATTATTTTAAAGTACAGCTACTCCTACTTGAGTAAATTTTTGGCTACTTTCCCCACCTTTGTCTGTGGTTGAATCCCAGATAGCATAAAATGGAAAGCTAGTTCGCTATGTACTGTAAAGAGTTGAATGCCTTGTTTCACACACCAAGTAGTGCCTTTGTTCTGGTATTAGAGCGGAATTAAATTTGAATTTGAATTTGAATTTGAGGGATTCAGACTTGTGATAAAAGCTAGTTAGCATGGATGGTTCAGAGGCAATTCATAATGACTTAAAAGGGTTGTTTAAGATGGCTTAATATTATCAGATGTGTTTTCTTGCTGAAAGTCCTTCGTGACCGGGTTTGAATGTCATGAAGGACTTTCAGCTGGTGAAAAGGTAAGTAACTTGTCACTGGTGTCAGGTAAGTAATGTCACTTTTTTCATCCAAAAGTGGGGAGAACCAATGGGGGACAGACACTAAAAGGTCTGCAAATCATTATTCCACTGAACACAGTAGAAGTGCCTTAACGACCAAAAAAAGTCTTCGGCTATTTGGTTTAAAATAGCAGGTCAAAAAATCTATCTAATAATTTTCTAGAATAAAATTCAAGTTTTTTTTTTTTTTTTTGTGGCAGGCATTAAAGCCCTGCTAAAGAAGGGGCGGAAAAAAAAAAAAAACACAATTATTAAGACAACTTTTTTCCATCTCTGCTAATTAAGTGTGCTTCTGGCATGCTAGCCCTAATTTTACTAGCAAAAAAATGAGTAAATGAGAAAATCTACTCATTTAATTTTGAGATCTCAGACTGAGCTAAAAGCTCCTGAGCTAAAAGTAGAACCTGTACAACGTGCTTCACCAACTTAAACAGTCAGCGTGGCTAGTTAAAAAGCAGCCAGAGTAAGAGAAACAAGCTAGCTTGTTTATGTTCTTTTGCATAGTGATTAGCTGGTTTAACAGTCAGGAAATGTAGCATTCGTCCCTGGATTAAAGCTAATGGTTAGATTAAATTGTGTCTACCTTATACTGTACATAGACAGCTCAAAGAAAAAAAAAAAAAACTTTTTTTAAGGTTTAGATTTTAACACTAATGAACTTACAAAACATGATGCTAACACAGAGCCAAACAATGCTCTCTGTAACACTATTCAAATGTTTAGGGATGATTTAAGAAAAACCTCCTGACTCAGCTGGAAATGATGCTCATGATGGGGTTTACTGCTTCAGGAGATCAGTAATATACACTGGAGGTTTAACTATTTAAAGCTGTAAATGTTTGCAATGAGGAAAAGAATCAGATGTTAAATCAGCATCATATCAGTGAAATCATATCAGGAACCACTGCCCAGACATACTGTAGGACCCATCATCCTTACTGCTTTCACTATGACTACATTACATATGCCACTGTAACGACAGGATAGGAATGATGGATTGGCACACAGTCCTGGTTGCTGGTGGGCACAATCCCAAGTCAGATATCTCTACATGCTTCAGTATGTATTCTTACGCAGCTTATCATGTCAACCACTGGTTCTATCATTCAGATAATGTAACACAGTAAAGTCGGGTCTCGAGTGCTATCCATCTCCTCTTCAAAAATATCCATATCTCTCCATATCCATCAAAAATACGCCCCCTTTCTCTCTCTATCTCTAACTCTCTCTCTCTAATAAGTTACTGTACTGTTGGATCTAACAGCCTATTAATCTCTCCAGTAAGATAATGTATGTTGAAAGCAACATTAAGATGTAATATTAGAATACAAATGATGTGTCTGTGTGTGCGTGTGCTTTTAATGTAAGGTGATAATTTATTGCTAATTTGTGGAAATTGTCTGGCTTGGCCAGCTCCATCAATCGTCAAAACCTGGACACGGCAGCAACATCAACAGCAACACCAAGAATAAAATCAACAACAACAACATCACCGGCAACACGAGTTACAAGAACCACAACAGCAGCAACAACAAAACAGCAGCAAACACAGCAACAACAACAATAACTACAAGAAAACATAAGAAACAGATGAAACCATCAACAAAAACAGCAGCAACAACAGCTACTGTACAAGAAAACAACAACAAAACTGCCAAAAATCATCAGGAGAACAAAAGTGACAAGAATAACAGCAACAACAACTACAACAAAAGGATTAGGAACAAAAGCAACAACAAATACACCACCAACAACAAAGCATAAGGAACAGGATCAACAACAAAACCAGGAACCAGCAGAGAAACACCAAAATAGTAACAACAACAGGTACAAGCAAACAGCTGCAAAAAGCAAAAAAACAACAACAACAACAAAAACATCAAGAATGGCAATAGCTACAACAAAAAAACTGCTGCAACAAAAACAATAACATAAAAGCAACGATATAAGTAAAAACATTAATATCAGCTACAGCAACACGTTGTTCAGTGGCAGGAACTTCTATAGCTGCAGCAGGAACCACAACAACAAAAACAACAGCAGTACAGCATTACTGCTAAGCTCAAGCACAAATATACAGGGATTTTAAAGACTATACTAGTATATGTACTATACTATAAACAGTATGATTTCATGTTTCTTTCCAAAAGCTGGTTTTGTACATATTGGCTCACTCAAACAAAAGACTTTATGAACAACATTAATACTGTCAAACTATCAAGAAAATATTATGGATAGTTAATTTTTGGTTCTATTTAATAGTAATAAGGTGGAACGGTGGTGTACTGGTTAGCACTGTCGCCTTGCACCTCCAGGGTCTGGGTTCGATTCCTGACTAGGTTCGATTCCCGTCTCTGTGTGCATGGAGTTTGTATGTTCTCCCTGTGGTTGGTGGGTTTCCTCCGGGTACTTCAGTTTCCTCCCACAGTGCAAAGACATGCCGTGGTGTGTGAATGAGTGTGTGTATGTGCCCTGCAATGGATTGGCATCCTGTCCAGGGTGTACCCCGCCTTGTGCACTAAGTCTCCTGGGATAGGCTCCAGGCCCCCCTGAATACAGAATAAAGCGGTGTAGATGATGAGTAAGTGAGTAATAATAAAAGAGTTGACAATAACTATAAGTCCACATAACGTACAGTATATGAGTGACCTAAGTTAGAGTTCATGTGTTTATTCTGCGTACTCTGATTCTGTCTAATACCGCCAAGCGGAACTAAAAAGTTCACTCTATATGGTGTGATAAAATGGAAACATAACACAATATTTTCTACATAGATTTGCCGATCTATTGGATGGATGCGTACCGAAGAGCTTCTCTGTATGAAAAACACCTCTGTCCACCTGTTCAACACTTTGAGTGACAGTTGCTGTGGTGACAGCATCTGTCGTCGCGGAGGCAGCGAGCAGCCTGCGGAACAGGAAGCTGTCGTCAAACTGGCGAGGAGACAGGAAGCAGCGTGATGTCACGCAGCGAGAGATCGCTCGCGGCGAGGAGCGGAGAGGTGGAACCGGAGGGACGGAGCATGGGGTGTGTTTAAGGAGGAAAATAAAAATCAGCGAGGTGTGAAAAATAAATAAAAGGAAGGAGACAACCACTAGGTGAAAGGGCTGACTCTTGTAAGTTGGAAACATTAGACATACTATATAATATAATTATATATAATAATAATAATAATAATAATAATATAATAAACAAGATGCTAAGAAGTAAGCTACACTAGCATAACCCGATCAGATATCACTAGCTAGAACTTGCTATTCATGATGTACACTTACAGTCAAAAGTTTGTGCACCCTTCATCAGTTATTTCCCACTGATATAGACTAATAAAAACAAATGCTTTTTTAAGCTAAAAAATAGGTTTAAGATAATTTTTTTAGCTTAATAGGTGAAAACCATTTGTTAAGTGAACGAAGTTTTTTCATAGATTTATCAAAACGTTTAGCATCATACAATTTATAATAAATCTAGGGCGTCTTCGTGTTAGTCCGTATTCCTGCGATCGCGTGCCTGGGAAAAACAGGGACTCCTTATGCTCTAAGATCCGCACCGTCGGCGAGTTATTGTGCGTTTTGAGGGCAAACTGATAGAAGTGTCAACGTACGTGTATGAAAAAAAAGGGAAAGGAATAATGAAGGTCTGCCAGGCATTGTGCGGAGGCAGTGAATGTGCGCCTGCCTGTTCGGCTTTATGCTGTTTATCTCTGATTCTTTCGAGCAAAAAGCCCAGTCAGACTGAATTTGAGCCTTTGAGCCTATTCTAGAGCGTGACAATGAACCTGTCCTCTCTCCCTCTCTCTCCCTCTCCCTCTCTCCCCCCCTCTCTCTCTCTTGGACACGCTTCTCTCCCTGCTTGGTCCTGATGCTTGTGTTTACCCAGAGTTCTCTCCTCCGTGGCAGATTGATCAGCAGCATTGTGTCTCTGGCTCCATCCATTTTACACTTCACTGTCCATGAAAGACTGCAGCTACACTGATGTAGCAAAGTAAAAGAGAGAGAGAGAGAGAGAGAGAGAGAAAAGCATAGAGAAATTTGCTGTTTTTTAAATATTATTATTATTTTGTAAAGCCGTCATAGGTTATCTTTGGTTTAGATACCCAAGGGTACAGGATGTCCGCACATGACTACACATTTGTCTTACTATCCTTGTTATAATCCTTCAAATACAGGCTATGAGACATAATAACATGTAGGCAGCCTTTAGGGCTGTTGTCCCCAAAATAAGTGTTTTTAGTATAATATATTTATTGTAAATAAATACATTAATAATTATATAGTTGGAGGCAATAATGAACGGGACCAAGCACCTGCACCATCACCGCCTGGGAGCACCATGGAACCTGTGTGCTTTTGAGCAAGTTAAGACCTCAAAAAGCCCCGGATACTGGAAAAAGCATCACACTATGATGTCACTCAATATGATATCACTCATATTGAGCTTGTTAAGGTTACCATTATGACGTAATTTATTATATAACTATATAATTATATAAAACTTAGGAAGGAAGTTATTAGTCATATTTTGCCATAAGTTTAAGGCCTCGCCAAGGCTGAACTGTTTAAGATATGAAAAATCCCTTCGCAATTTTGCATCCTCAGTGTCTTGAGATCACATAGGGCCGGTTTGACGGTGATCATATAAATCCCCTAGGAGGAGTATGTCAAAGTCCAGTGGGTGCATTTTGCAAACAACCCAAATTAACTGACTTTATGTTGGGTAGAGCCCATGACATGCATAGTGAACATTGTTCAGCTCAATGTGATCTAGAAGTTCACTGAGTATTTGCATACATGCAAGTGTGTATGAGCTGAGCAGTAAAATCTCCGGCATCTTAATGAGCATGGTAAGACCTCCAAAAAGGTCCGGATAATTGAAAAAAAAACAATCCATAGAAAAATAATAGGACCCTTCACACACTATGATGTAATCGGACTAATGTCATAGTGCCTGCATAGCGACTCTTAAAATGGATCCATATTGTGTGTAATTAGTCCAATAATTATTGTCGCAGTTCAAGTTAACTAATTTATTTACTAGATTTTTAATAGTAGCCGCATCTGGGGTTTGAACCTTCATTGTCACACTGCTCACACTGAAATCACACGGACACCCACATACACATGCAGACAGTTTAGTGATGGTTCAGCTTTAGCCGAGACGTCTGAGCTGACACAGAGCTGAACCAGGTATGCGTAAGGACTAACGGTGCAGGATTGGATTTGAGGCTAAATCTCTGGATTTCCTGCTGTGTGGTCGTCTCTGTCAGCAGCGTCTAGGGTCGCTTCAGTATTTAGACCTTGGAATGCAGTTTCAGAAAGCGTCAAGGCCGCTAATTGGACACAAAGTTACAACTTTTATTGACCGGGTCTAATTACTGGCCTCGTTTTCGTTTATGAGGGGCGTCGGCACAACGCGAGAGGGGAAAGTTCAGCAGAGTGTTATCTATCTGCACATGCGAGGGTTTCCAATGTAACACAAACCACCTAAAAAAAAAGTTAAAGCTGGCTACGGTAGAAAGGAATCATAACACCCAGTGCAACACAACCCATGGCACACAGGTCCCAGCAGGCAAAGATTTCCAAATTCCACAAATCCCAATCCAATCAGGCACATGGAACCAAAATCCTAGGTGGTTATAATGTTAATATGTTTGAAATAATGGCTTATTGGTGAATATGCTAATTTGCATTTATGTCCATGTACTGCATACCTAGATATTTACACATGCTTATGTTTATGTTTACATGTAAAGATGTATGTATTTATGGAACCAGCATGTATTTCTGGACAAAAAAAAATAATCTTAATCTCCTGAGACCCAGACTCTGCTGTTGTGTACAATGCATTTCCTCTTCACTGAAAGAAGTGCGGTAAAAGAATTATACTTAATTGCTCTCACATGCGGATCACACAAAGATGCAGTTGGAAGAAAATTTTATGTTCTCATATAAGGACATTCGGGTTTCAAGGGGTTAAATAAATGCTAATCCAATTAGCAAGTTTATTTTTCTAAATAATTTTTATGCACACAGCACTGTGGCGTTGCACCTCCGGGGTCGAGGGTTCGAGTCCCACCTTTTCGTCTGTGTGGGTGGAGTTTGCATGTTCTCCCAGTGCTTGGTGGGTTTCCTCAGGGTACTTCACTTTCCTCACACAGTCCAAAGTCTTGCAGATTAGGCTGATTATTGTTTCCAAATTGCCTGTAGTATGTGAGGTTGTGTGCTTGTGCACTGCAATGGATTGGCACCCTGTCCAAGGTGTACCCTGCCTGGTGACAGGAATCCCCTGGGAAAGGCTCCGGAATGAGTGAGTGAGTGAGTGAGAGAAACTTTTAGGCAAATATTATAATATTAAACCCTGGTATTATAGAATCTCATAATCTATACATATAAAAAAAAAACTGTAAAGTTGGCGTGTCTGTACATTGAAGATATTTCATAAAAAATAATTCGAGGTTACGTAAGATGAGTAATAGAACCCATCAAGAGAAGATATTATAACACTCTTATATTATTAAAAAATCAACCTTGGAAAAATCATTGGTTCATCTCAAAATTCAACACATGGCGCTGTACATTTTTTAAATACATGCTTATGAGTGTGCAATTAAAAGCACACTATATACACGAATAAACACCATCACACACCTTCATTCCGCGCACTTCACGCTAAGACGTAAAAATTTTAGTTCATTCCAAAATTCAACAGATGGCGCTGTACATTTTTTAAAACGTGCTTATGAGCGTGCATTATTAAATGGTCAATAAATATAACAGATACAGTATTCCCTTTTATTTACTATATAGTGGAACCTCGGTATACAGATGCCTTCTGTTACAAATTTTCGCCTAAGGAATAAAAATTTTGCAAGAAATTAGCCATGCGCGTACGTCCGAACGGGAGCAGTTGAAAACCTGTATTTACAAATTTTATGGATATTTTTCAGTCATTGAAAGCTTTTTCGAAAGAGTCAACTCACGATACGAATGCTGCCTTCGGCATTCGTTCAAGAGCTAAGTGTTTTTTGCGCGGTTTTTGTAATATTGGAAATATTTTTGGGTGGATAAATTATCTGCATTGACATTATTTCCTATGGGAAAGTGCGTATCGCAATGCGAGTTTTCTCCTTATATATCGATCATAACTTGCTATCATTTTGGATACGACGTCTCCTGCTATTAGCAACGGACCCTCCCTGTCTCGAACAGTGCATCCGCTCAGGTGGGGGACTTCAATACTATTTCCTTATAAGATTAATAAAGACTTGCATTTTAAACCTCTATGCTTTGTTAGGGCTCCAACAGCCTGAGATAAGGAGAAGCTTTCACTTGAGGCCAGTGTTGCGTAAGCGCATGCTTACCAGCCTCTTGTGGGATTATATAACCTGCTGTTTTGAAGGTAAGGACAGTACTGGGGTTCGGCACGATCCACACACACATGATGTGTCGAATGAAGAACGTCACACATTACCAGAACAAGCGCGAACGCACAGGAATCTGTCGCGAGGTCAAATGTCACGGTAAAGTGAAATTACTGTATAATGCGTGTATTTAAACCTTGTGGCACGTCATAACATTCTATAGAGCTATAAATATTATATTACAGTTACTGCTGATTAGAGATTACTTATTATTAGCTGAGTGTGCTCTAGTTGGCGTATTTGATTAGATATAATTACATCTGGCAGTTAAGGCTGATAAGGTTAATATGAATGTGTTAGCGTTACATAAATATATAGTTCTTGTAAAACATTATGACTTATAATAATCATAGCTAGGGTGGACAAACCGTATGTCACGTAGGAAAACAATATTTATGCCAACAATATAAAAAAATCATAAGCTCTAACAAATGTTACACACACACACCTTCTCTATACCAGACCACACATGCATGTGTTTACCCTGCAGCGGTTTTAAATATCATAAACCCGCCTAATGAGGAATGACTGTACGGTAATTGTTATTCATGTGCTCTTGTCGTCCGCTTGACCAGAACTCACCCCCACGGCACGCACGAACCGAACGGCGAAAAAGTAAATAAGGTTTCGAAAAGGTATATCATGATACACCGATGATGGAAAATTATTTTTTTTCCTAGTGAGCAGTCCCCTTGTGAAAAGCGTGCGAATGAGAGAAGAATAAGCAGGTGCATGGAGAGAAAGAGAGTACCAGTGGCGAGTGCGCACGGGGACGACAGGAGTGCCCTAACAGGAGCTGACGTGACTAAAGCAGACGGATGAATGAAAGAAAGATGGCTCTGGAGTTTGTGCTCGTGTGAATCCGTTCCAGTTAATCCGTAGGCTCTTGGAATGACGTTATTCCCCATGAAATGAAATCAAAATGCGGTTGGCCGACTCCCCCCGTCGCTTCGTAATGATGTCGGTGGTTAATTGAGCACGCTTGGCCTTCTGTCCAGCTCCTGAGGTCACAGCCAGAGAATGAGCTACCTTGGCAGTGGCTACCCATTTCAACTTGTTTTTTTTTTTTGCAGGGAAAAAGAAAGTAGAGAATGTTTGTCTATGAATATCTATTGCATCATGTGGAGGCTGAATTTTCAGTCATTGCTAAAATGTGTCTTGTTTTTAGATGCAATATTGATCTGCAATTATATTCACATGTGCAGCCTGCTGAATGTAAGGTCTCCTAATTTGTCCTAAAGAGACCTAATATTATTTAATGATGTCTATGTCCCTACAATGTAACATGACCCACTATAATGTCATCTAATAATGTCTATGCTCCTATAGATTCATCATGCACATAATGTCTTGTAACATGGACAAATGTCAGCTATAATGTCCTCCAATGATGTCTATATCCGTACAGAATCCTCATGACCCATAAAATAATAAACTAATAACAGTTTATAATGTCCTTTAATGGTGTCCATGCCATCATAGATTCCTTGTGTCAACTACTGTCCATGTCATAACAGCTATATTGTCCTTTAATGATGTCCTTGTCCCTTCAGACTTCTAATGACAACTAGTGTCATGTAACATGACCTAATGGCAGCTATAATCTCCTTTAATGAAGTCCATGTCCCTATAGACTCCTGATGTCAACTAATGTCATATAACGCGACCTAATAACACCTATAATGTCCTTTAATGATGTCCATGTCCCTACAGACTCCTCACACTCCTGCTGTCAAGTAGCACGACAAAATAACACCCATAATGTTCTTTAATGATGTCCATGTCCCCATAGACTCCTGATGTCAACTAATGCCATGTATCATGACCTAAGAACAGGTTTAATGTCATTTAATGATGTCCATGTCCTTATATAATCCTCATGACCCTACTGTCACACAACATGACCTAATAACAGCTATAATATTAATGTCCTTGTCGACTCCTGATGTCAACTAATGTCATATAACATGATTTATATGACAGGTATGATGTCCTCTAATGATTCCTATGTCCCGCTGGTACCCAATGTTATGTAACAAGTTCTACTAAAACCTAGAATGTCATTTAAAGATGTCTATGTCCCTATATAATCCTCATATAATGTCCTCAATAATGTCTGTTGGGCCCTTGAACAAGAGTGCCTCAACTGTAAAATTAATGATGTCCATGTCCCTATACATTCCTGGTGTCAACTCATGTCATGTAACATGACCTACTGGCACCTTTAATGTCCTTTAATGATGTCCATGTCCCTATAGACTTCTGATAGTGAACTAATTAGTCATATAAGATGATTTGATGGCAACTACTATATAATGTCTTCTAACCATGTCGATGTCCTGGTAGACTCTACTAAAAGCTAGACTGTCCTCTAAATATGTTTATGTCCCCATATATTCCTCATGACCCTCACATAACATGTCCCAATGGGAGCTATAACTTCATTTAATGATGTCCATGTCCCTACACACTCCTGATGTCAACCCATGTCATGTAACATGACCTAACAGCAGCTGTATTATTTAACATTATTTAATGATGTCCATGTCCCTATAGACTCCTCTTATACTTCTAATAACAGCTATAATGTCCTTTAATGATGTCTATGTCCCTATAGAATTCTGATGTCTGCTAATGTCATATAACATGATTTTAATGGCAGCTATAATGTCCTCTAATGATGTCTATATCCTGGTAGTCTCCTGCTGGGACCTGATGTTATGTAACAGGTTCTACTAAGAGCGAGAATGCCTTTAAAAAATGTCCACACAAAAGTTCCTATAATCTCCTTATGTCCTCCGAACTAGTGGCACCTGTGATGTCTCCTAATGATGTCTATGTCCCTATAGACACCTCGTGCCATCCGATTATATCTAAGGATGTCCCTGTGAGCCCCCTACAGTAACTCCTTGATCTGGCCTGATTGTCACATGATCTAATGACACCTTATGTCTCTAACATAAGCTGCTAATGTTTGATATAATCTCGTGTCGTATTACGTGTCCTTCACCATGAGTCAATCATTTCTCTAAATTATCCTTCTTCAAATATTACGGCCTTGTACTTTATAAACAGATGGCTTAACCTGAGCAGCATTAGTTTTAGCTCTGCTATGACATACTCACTCACACACACACACACACACACACAAACATGCACGTTAGCATGGAATAAGTGGAAATGAGGTTGCTCATAATCACGGCGTGAACTGAATATGAATCAGATGTCCAAACGCGCTGAGCTGGAATACGACGAATAGAACAGTGTGGACATGTCTCTGATCACACACACACACTTCTCTGTCTCAGTGACACACACACACACACAAACAGAGCTGATTATTAATGAATTGCCCGAGAGCCTATTTTCTTCTCCTTCAGCGTGTTCCCAGCATGCTTTGCTCTTGTTAACAGAGCTGATGATGAGAGGGGGCGGGCATTTATCACTGTCAGTCACGGCTCACTGGACATCCTGATTGGCTGCGCAGGACACTGAGGGCGCAGAGGCAGCACACGGACGGTTCGGGTCCGTGTGCGTTCGTGTGTGCGTACGTGTATGTGTATGCGTGTGTGTGTATGATGCACTTCCTACCTTTTTAAGCTCAAGCAGTGGTCCCTGTGGTTGAAGAGCTGAAATATAAGAGAGCAAACAAATAAATATATCTTTTATTCACACAAATAATTAAAATATGAAATTAAATGAAAGAATACAGTACAAAAACAACAACAACCATAATAATAATAATAATAATAATAATAATAGCAATCTGTAAGTCACACACTCGCACACCAGTCTTCTTCAACATACAACAATAACTCTCTTATTAATCACACACACACACACACACACACACACACAAAGAGCCGCCCTTTTTTATATACAACAACAAATCTCTTATTAATCACACACACACACACACACACACACACACAAATAGCGCCGCCGTCCTTTTTTAATATACAACAATAACTTTCTTATTTATCACACACACATACACACACACATACAAAAATAAGAGCCACTGTTCTTCTTTAATATACAACAATAACTCTCATATTAATCACACACCATGTGTGTAACATCCACTCCACTGATCTAAAGTTCATAATTTAAGCAGGAAGTAACGCTAGTGAGGGAAAACGGGAATCACAATTTAGATCGGAATTAGCGCGCAGCCGGCCGGTGAAAGGTCAACGACTGTCATGTGACACAGCGAGAGCAAGGAGCAGCGAAGAATTAAATTAGAGAATTAGAGGGAGAGAGAGAGAGATAGAGAGATCGATCTATTTCCGCCAAGTGCGAGTGTGCCAAATGTCTGTCTTTCCGTCCTGTTGTCTCTCTACACTGATGATTTTTTTAAGACTTTTCAACCTCTCTCGCTCTCTCTCTCTCTTTCTGATTAAAACCTGTGACGTATCAAAGGTCAGTAAGCACGGACGGAATTAAGTACAGAAGCGGAGAAGTGATCATCAGAAAGAGCGAGACAAAGAGAGAGAGAGAGAGAGAGAGATGAGACAAAGTGCAGAGGTGTGGGATTATGTGTACCGCGGCCTGGACTCACTTACTGTAAACCTGCACACATTAAGACTCCACAGATACACAAGAACAAACAGAGCGGCAAAACACAAGTCAAGCAACGAGCACCTAACTTCACTTTCACGCCATTTATCACTCTGCCATGTGATGCTGCATGTCTATCCATCTCGCTCTCCTTTTTGCTCACCCTGCTCTCTCTCTTTCTCTATTTTCTGTTTTTCCATTGTTGTGACAGTGTGGAATTTATTAGTTTATGAGATGTGGGGTTGCTACTCTCTCCCTCTCTCCCTCTCTCTCTCTCTGTCTGTTGCTTTCTTCTTACTCTCTCAGGCATTGCCTCCATCTGTCAGTTTGCCATCATGCCAGAGGCCGAGTGAAACTCCTTCCCAGTGTGCTTCACTGCACTACTATAGAGAGGCAAGACACTCTGAGGGAATCAGACCTACACAAGAGGTTAAACAGTTTGTGTGTGTGTGTGTGTGAGGAATTTATATCTGCTTGAGCAAAGCAGCTGTTAAACGGTCTGTGGTGTACTGGCCCGTCACAGTCGTTTGTCTATGTGTGTCTCTGTATCTCTAAGTCTCTATTTATGTTTTTATTTTCTTTCTGTCTGCATGTCTTTGTCTCTAGAATTCTGGACAAACCTCAGATTGTTAGGTTGGACAACTCACATGTCCTCCATACTCATTCTAAACATTGGTGTTCCACAGGGCTGTATGCTGAGTCCATTGCTCTTCTGCCGGTTTATCCCTGACTGTGTGCCTGTGCATACAATAACTCCAACATAATCATAAGGAATGCAGATGTTGCACCACAATCGCAGCCTGGAGATCAGCGTGGTGTTCCTCCAACAAGCTCCAAGAAAACCAAAGAGCTTCATCATGGATTTCCAGAAATTAAAAATCAATGCATACTCTCCCATCTACATCAACAGAACTAAAGTGGAACATGTCCCCGGTTTCAAGTTCCTAGCTCTCCACATCTTTGAGGATCTGTCCTGGCACGATGACACAACAGTGTCTTCACTTCGTAAGGAGACTAAAAAATCTAAAAAAAATCTAAGCGGGGAAATCTTCCCAGCTAATAGAAAGATTTTATCATTGCACGATTGAGAACATCCTATGGTAGCGCCACGGTGTTGGGAAAAGAAAACCCTCCAATGGGTGATGCAAATTGCCCAGCATACCATTGGCACCCAACTACCAGCTATTGAACATCTCCGCAATAGATGTCTTCACTGAGCACACAGCATCATCTGGGACTCCTCCCACCCGAGTCACAAACATTCGTCTGCCTTGCATGTAGGCGAAGGTACAGGAACATTCCCATCAGAACTAGCAGGTTCAAGTCCAGCTTCTTTTCCACCACCATCACACTACTAAACTCTATCTATCTATCTATCTATCTATCTATCTATCTATCTCTTTCTCCATGCATGTCTTTCTGTCTGTATATATGTCTTCTGAAGGTCATATTGTTTCCAATAAAAGTGTGTGAGTGTGTGTGTGTGAATGTGCACGCTTCTAGACTCTTGCTGTGTAGCAGTTTGGTGTCCCATATGTCTCGCCAGGAAAAAAAAAAAAAGAATTCACCAAGCTCTGATGAACAGCATCTGCCCTGTTAGCACCCTCGTCTCCGTTAGCCAATCCTGACACGGGTTGGCTTTGACGGACGTCGCCGTAAGCCAATCGTGACGCGGATCAGGGATAAGTGGCGCTGTCTTCACCCGGCTCTGACGCAAATGAGCAGCGAGGCTGGAGCTGCCAGATCCGTTTTATAGAGTGTGGCATCAGCATGCTACACACACACACATATATACACTCACAGAGTATAATCCATCTGGTAGCCATCATCCGATGCATTCTTTTATGACAGTTTGAGGGTTCTCTCTCTCTCTCTCTCTCTCTCTGTTTCTCTCTTTCTTCATTTTAATACTATAGTTTTTGACAAGGTACAACACTTTTGAAATCATTAGCTCGGTCATCATTAAGGGTCCAGGAGAGTAGAATGGGTTGTGCTCTCTATGCACAACCAATGACGATCCCCGGTCAATGACATTGACTCTAGCCAATCGTTGGCATCTCCGAGCTTGGGTATGTAGAAGAGGGTGAATAGCGCTTCAGCTTACAGTAAGTGTGTCAGGATGAACTGTGAATGAGCGGCTTTACGTATCCGAGCATGATAAGGGAGATGGGAATTGGCAAAAAGTTTTTGGTTCTTGTGTGTTATAGCGAAAAGTCAGCAAGCGATATTAAATTTAAAGACAGACAGAGAGAGAGACTGTAAGACTTGTACCGCTCCCTGTGGCACTTATTACACACCAGAGAGTTCATTTATATCACTATCTCTTTCTCCCTCTCACACACACACACACACACACACACACACAGAAGTATTGATTGTATAACAGCTGGTCTGCTCTCTACAGAGCCTCTCATGTGGATACAGAAGAATGCAGGTCCACTCTTGAGCCATATTGGACATGTGAACTCCTGGGAGTGCTCTCACTTTTTCTGTGTCTCTCTGTCTTTATGCACGTCTCAGTTGGTTTACACCTGTTTGCGATGCATATTCTCTCAAATCAGAACGCACCAGAACAGAACCTCAGCAGACGGTATCCGAGTATCTGGAATCCTGACGCGGAACAGATCCCGTTCTGCTTTTGACGCTCTAATAAACCTGATCCGACTCATTGGGTAAATACAGGTATTTAATATATTGTGTAGGAGCTGTTTATACAGTACTGTATGTACTAAATTGCGACATTTTCCTCACTCACACACTCTCTTAATCCTGTATTCAGGGTCGCGGGGGGCCTGGAGCCTATCCCAGGAGACATAGAGCACGAGGCGGGGTACACCCTGGACAGGGTGCCAATTCATTGCAGGGCACACACACATACACACACTCACACCCTCATTCACACACTACGGGCAATTTGGGAACGCAACCTGCATGTCTTTGGACTGTGCGAGGAAACCCGAGTCTCCGGAAGAAAGCCACCAAGCATGGGGAGAACATGCAAACTCCATGCACACAGAGATGGGAATTGAACCTGGCCGGGAATCGAACCCGGACCCTGGAGGTGCAGGGCGACAGTGCTGCGGCATTTTCCTGTATACGCAAAATTGACTCTGAATTGTAACTTAGACTTCCATTTTCAATAAAGATGTCCAATTCTTGGGAGAAAAATCTAAACTATGATTTATTATATCGTCAATATGTTGTTTGTTAGTTTCAGCTTAATATGACTTGTTTCCATGTGACTTGTTTTCTTGTGTGATTTAAATAAGATTTCCTTTTATTCGAAAATCTTAATTCACTCAAGCTTAAGTGTTCTTTTATTGAACTTAAAAGAGGTGTTCGAGTCAAACCGGGACTTATGGTGACATTTCTTTTAAATGGAGGTGTAGAAGCGATTTCCATTTACAGAAGACTTTAAGCGCAGTACGGTGATGAGACTCAGCCACAGTAAAATATTTGAACGGTGCAAACATTTTGAAGAAGGCCGTACATTTCATCAGTTCACGTTTCCGTGAACATTCAGTGGACGAAACGTCCGATCCTTGGATAACTAGTTGCCAACTTGTGGAAGAGACGTATCAGCAACATCCTGTAATTGCACGTTTCAGGAACTTGACTCAGCACATGCCACGTACAGCCCTGACCTCACTTCAAGACGTTTTCACATGTTCGCGCCATTAAAGGAGTTCCTGGGAGGCCAGCGTTTCAGACATGTAGCAGGCAAACCGATCATGGCTTTCTAGATGGTGGGACCCAAGCACTAGGTCAGGAGTCAGGGGTGGTCATGGATAGCTTAGTTGGTGTTGGTTAAGGTGTTGGAGTATGAATTAAAAGGTCCTGGGTTCAAACCCCAGCACCACCAAGTTCCCACTGTTGGGCCCTTGAGCGAGACCTTTAACCCTCAGGTTCAACGTTACTAGTGAAACATACTGCTGTATATAGAAATTCTCTATTATATAGAGAAATAAAATCAGTTTTATTCTTGTAATTGTATTCTGTCATTTTGCACAATCTAAAGCCCTGGTTTGACTTGAACTTTCCTCTTTTTTTATAATAAGGACTAATTTTGTAGTTATCTTTTATTAATGAAAAAATAATAATAATACTCCTACTCCTACCACCTGGTTCAACGACTAGGTCTAGGGAAATATGTGTATCCTTCTCCTGAGAGAACTTGAACAAATGTAGTCGGTTGAAAACCTGGACGGGGCCCAGTACTTCGCTAGATTATGCTGATTGTGATGATCCTAATTATAACCGCTGGAGAAATAAACATCGGTTCGCTGACTGGCAGGAAAATTCCGACAGGCGAGATTCTTGTCAGTCGGTTCCAGAGTTTGACTCGTGGCATTCACCGACTGACAGACAGACGGACAGACAGACGGACAGACCGGCAACCGTGGTATGGTTACAGCATCAGCCCACAGCATTAAAAAATCACAATCCCATCCTTTTTTTTTCTCTCTATCATATTTTTCCCTCATGTATGTTCGAGACGGAGGTGCGGCCATGTGGAAGAGATCCTGCTGAAAGAAATTCCGATCTGCCTTACAATAAGGAAGGCTGCACCTTTTTTTCCCTCTTTTTTTCGGTGAATTACTCATTCCCTGTTGCACAAGGGCATGCTCCTCATCTTCCTACTAAACCTCTTCTCATTCCAGATGAATTTCTTTCTTCTACCTCCTATGATTCCACCATTTTTTCCCCCTGCTTCTTATCCTGCTTGTAACATTGCTCTTAAAATGCTTCTCATGATGACCTATCATGAAGGTAAACTCGTTTTGTGTGTATGTCGTACCAATTATTAGAACAGCCTCGAGTTACAGGAGGACTTTAACCGCAAGTAAAAGAGACTTGCGTGGTTTTATTCCACGCGCGTAATTCATATCAACCGAATTCAAATATCCGGAATATAAAAAAAATAAAAAAATCAGATAGCGTCTCGGTCCTGCTTGCTCGCTTGCTTGCTTGCTTATGAAAATAGCAAGGGTGATTGAAATGACTTCAGCTCATGCAACTTTAAAAAGCCTTCCTCAGCGCTCCGAAACAACCCGGTGCTGCTCGCTATTCATATCGTTCACGGTTCATTTCTTAAGGCGAGCCGACGGACTATTCCGACACGGGCTGAGCACGTGCATTTCATCAAGCGGGTCTGAATAAAGATTCCAAACGAGAACACGAATACACCTGGCACTTGACAGGATCGAAACAACTCACGATAGAAAGCAGCCTTTTTCTTCGGGGCTGTTATTAAACCCAGTTACTGATGTTCAACTGGATTCTTTCTTCTTCTTTTTTTTCTTCAGACCCGGCTGTCTCGATCAGATTATCGAAATTACCCACGAATCATGTTTCCGAAGCTGCCAGGTCTACTTTAATCTGACACACTGCTGGATGTGCTCAGACAGCATAGGCGGGGCGATGGCTTAGGAAAAGTGGTAGGCACTGTCGCCTCGCACCTTGAGGGTCGGGGTTCGATTTCCACCGCCTCTGGGTCTGTGTGCGTGGTTCTCAACATGTTTAGTGGGTTTTCTACGGGTACTCCGAGGGGTCTGCGGTGGCGCAGGTGGTAAAGGCTCTAGGTTGTTGGTTTGGGGATCTGAAGTTCTGGGACCGAGTTCGAGCCCTGCTGTCGGTAGTTCCCACAATCCATTCTACCCAGCCACTGGACGCATTGGAAAGAAATGGGAGGGTTGTGAGGGCATCTGGCGTAAAAAAACCTGTGCCAAGTTGCGTGCGGATCAGATGGTCACTTGTGGTGAACCCCTTGACGGGAGCAGCCGAAAGAAAGTTTCCTCCGGTTTCCTCCCACAGTCCAAAAACATGCAAATCAGGCTAATTGGTGTATCCAAAGTGCTTATAGTGTGTGAGTGTTGACCGGAGGTTGTAAAATGGGAATAAATGCAATGGTTACCGTTGGACTTCAGAGGTTCCTCAATGGATGGATGGATGGAAGTGCAGTATAATATGTGTTGAATTTATACATGCAGCTGGACTTTTTTCTTTTTAAAGCTGGAGCACCTTCACAGGTCACTAGACGTACCCTGTACATACCTTTACTTATTAGGGGTAATGAGGCAAAGCCTGCTTCA
Organism: Clarias laeviceps; assembly: GCA_030014305.1. Taxonomy (NCBI): domain Eukaryota; kingdom Metazoa; phylum Chordata; class Actinopteri; order Siluriformes; family Clariidae; genus Clarias; species Clarias laeviceps. Next base: position 14,060,072 of record JAQMYJ010000013.1, on the reverse strand, counting down.
TTGCAATGACAAAAAAACCCTGTAAACAAACCATCTATAACAAAGCTATTAACTATAATACACTCATTCCTGCCTGGTGACTAATCTTTTTAATTTTTGGAGGAAAAAATAAAAAGAAATGACAAATCGGAACTGTATAGTCCTACACCTTTGCTACGTATTATAGCTTACATAATATGCAAATCAGTTCGATTAATTAGAGCTAAAAGTCCATAGGGTTTCTGCATTCTAAAACCTTTATTTTAGGCTGAAACTCTAGAACAAAAGTAATGAAACAGGCAGAAAGCACACACGCTATGTAACTACTAAGTTCCCAAGAGTTAAGCGGTTAATATTCGAAACGTAGACAAAGGGATACAAAGCAGAGAGAGGAAGAAAGAAAGAAAGCGAAAGCGAGAATTAGAGTAGCAACCCCTGTAGCCTCATCATTAACTACATTAACAAACACTAGGAGGGTGTCTCCCAAAATAGTCACGCCTGCTGTCCTCATTAAACTCCCTTCTTATTTAAATCGCTCTGTGCTCTGTCTTATTCACAACTCTCCTCATACAACTCACGGTGCCTCACACACACACACACACACGAGCATGAAAAACTGCAGATTTATTTCAAATTGTACCCCTTGACTTCCTAACAACTATTACACACTCGGAGAAGCTCACACATCTGTTCATTTGTCTCATCGTGATATATGACTCAGCATAATGACCTCTATAACTTACAAAACTGGTGTGTGTGTGTGTGTGTGTGTCCCTATGCGTGTGTGTGTGTGTGTGTGTGTGTGTATGTGTGTGTGTGTGTCTCAAGGTTGTTTTATATTCACCTGTACTTTTATTCATGCACACACACACACACACACATACACACACACACACACACACACACACACACACACACTGATGGAAACGGATGACATGCAGTGCAAATAAAAGTTTTGTTCATTAAATCAGCCTTTCACGAAGAGATTTCCCAAAATGAATCATGCATGTATTCAACAAAAATGCATTATGTAATTCACTGGTTGATTCACTTGAATGCTGTGAATTTATTGATTATCTAAACTTGAATCTATGAATCTGATTCCCTATTTGATTCACTAAACCATGTAAATCACCTGCACATCTGGTTTACTGGTTTATCTGGTTCACTCACTCACTCATCGTCTATACCGCTTTATCCGCTTTATCCAGGGTCGGGGGGGGGGGGGGGCCTGGCGCCTTTATACCAGGCAACTTAGAGCATTCGGCGGGTTTACGCTCGGCATCAAAACAAGAAGCGCATGCGTGATACATGATACTCGGTACTCGTAAACCAAGACTTGTCCGTTTTTCAAATCAAAATTTATGAAAAATCTTTGCTCGTCTTGCGGAACACTCGTAAACTGTATATATACACTGTATATCATTCACAGAATCAGCAGAACGATCTGTTTGATTGGTTCCATCCATCCATTGAGAAACCAGTGTACAGTAGTTCAACTAGGGACGGTGGAGGCCAGTGGTGACCATTGTATTTATTGCCATTTTCACAACCTCACACTCATTTTCACACACTATGGGCAATTTGGGAACGCCAATCAGTGCTAACCTGCATGTCTTTGGACTGTGAGAGAAACCCGGAGAACACAGAGGAAACCCACCAAGCACGGGGAGAACATGCTTGCTTGGTTAAACCATATGATTCTATGGATTATTTGCTATTCTCGTACAGTTTTTATTTTAAATTTACCAAACTTTATGAATTCACTGTTCGATTATCTGAATTAATGTTTGTCTCACTGAGCAATTAAACAATCTGACAAATTGGGAGCTCATTCCACGATCCTTTTTTTTTTTGTGCCCTCATGAGTATCAAGTTTACCTGTTGGCTTGTCTTTGGGCCAGAGAGTATTATGTGGGATACAGCTTTCTGGATCGGTTTAGAATTTTCCCCTCTTAACAGCAGCTTGAGGAAAAAGAAAGGACGATCTGTTGCTTATTGCAGACTTCAGCAGTGTGTGAAGCCAAACCCGAGAAGCTTACGCTCATAGATCTTGTTAATGGTTAGCTTACCGGTGAAGGAACCCGTAGCCTCTGTACGACTCAGGAAACTAGATCTTGAGTTGAGTCGACAGCGAATTTCAGCCCAGCTGCTGCACATTCGCGCACTCGAGCGATCCCAAATGGAGATTAAACTAAAGGAGCTGGAGTCGGTGATGAAAACCAGGTGTGTTTTTGATTCTCCACCTCCGAAGCTCCTCTGTATCCTTTTCCTAGTACTTTTGCATTATTATTTATTCGTGTAGCTAAGAATTTATTAACTGGATTTTTGTTTAAAAAAAAAAAAAAAACACACTGTTATCTCATTTGCTGTTTAATTTAGTGAATCACCGAATCATTGGATTTGATGAATGCGTTAAATGTAGTGAATCGGTGTTCGTATTACATCATGAGATTATCTGATTTAGCATTTAATTTACTGAATCCCATTTAGTGAATAACCGACTTTTCTGATTTACTGTTTAATTCAGAAAATGAGCAGGAGTCTCTCAGTGATTAGAGATCGTGCCTGCTGAATAAAAAGGTCAAAAGGTTGAATCCCAGCACTGCAAAACCGCTCCTATTGAGTTGCGGGCCAAAAGATTTAACCTTTAACTGGTCCTGGGGTCAGAGGTGTCATCCCAGAGGTCATCCATAGGGGCAGATGTATCAAGTACAGCTCCATCATTTAAATTAGCTGTAACAAAGGTTAATTTCCATAGTTCTTCTAGACTTAAATACTAAAAACCTCTTTTTGAGTGACTAGCAACATAAAAAGTGTCTTTATTTGACAGATATATGATTCGAATTATTGCGCTGTCCCATCTAGCAGCCGTTGACTTATGGTAAAACCTGGAACTGCCCCATAACCTAATGACAGTCCATTGAGGAAAAGATGCGGAAAAGGATGAGGACATTTCTGCTCCGTATTATTTTACTTTCCATTGGAGGAGGAGTCATCCATGTCTTTACATTAGAAATAAGCCTATATTCAAAAGGAATTCCAAATTACATTTGCAATTGCGTTTCCCATATGTAGACGCACAAAGTGTGCCATAATTCAAATGCAATTGCAAACTTTGCATTACCGTTTGCCACTGAGTGCCAAATTTCAAGAAAAGTCCATTTGCATTTGCATTTCCCATGTCTTACAAGTCATGAACCTGTCATATTTAAACAGCAAAATCAATGACCACGTTTGCTTTTTCACTTTCTCTGCGTCGCGCGTCAAGCCGCCAAAATTCAAACACAATCGCTAATCCATTTGCAATTGCATTTCCAACGCGTTACACGGAAACCTGTCAATCAGCGTCAGGGGCGGGTCTATACTGTGGGGCGTGATTGTATGGGGAGAGACGTCACTCGCAGTCGTCGACCAAGAGGGTGGAATTTGAGCAATGGAGGGGAACCGCGGTATGGATTTACGATTGCGTTTGAATTTTGGCCGGCTTGATGCGCGACGCAGGGAAAGTGAAAAAGCAAACGTGGTCATTGATTTTGCTATTTAAATATGACAGGCTCATGACTTGTAAGACATGGAAAATGCAAATGTAAATGTACTTTTCTTTTTCATTTGAAATTTGGCAGTCAGTGTGCGTTCAGGAAGGCGAAAAAGCAAAGGGTAATGCAAAGTTTGCAATTGCATTTGAATTATGGCACACTTTGTGCGTCCACATATGGGAAACGTTTTGTGCCAAGAGGAATCACAAATAAAAGTTAAGTAAGGTTTAATATCTATTTATTTAATATTTTATTTCATTTAAAGGTTTTATCTAAATGTTTGAAGTGTTTTTATATGCAAAAATATGATTATAGTTTCTTTCTTTCTTATTCTCTTACTGGGTGGCAGGAACTGATTATCTGCATTGAAATTATTTCCTATGGAATAATGCGTTTTGCAATATGAAATTTCGCTGTAAGAAATCCCCTTATCAATTGACTAAATTCATACGCCAAGGTGCCGCTTTATATAAAATAATAAATATAAATAATATATAAAAGTTTGTTAGGTGGCTGGTCGCCGGGGGTTTGCCCAGGAAGTCCCATCACCATCTGTGTCACACACAGTAGGCGCGGTTGTCTATTGTGAAAATGGGTACATCTGGCCGATCCCATAGCTACTGAATCCTCGGATCGGACTGCAGAGTGTCTACAGTGACAGTGTATATGACAAGCGAATGGAACGAAAACCTAAATCCGACTGCAGCACATACTGCATTACAGGCAGAAGTGGGGGATGTTAAAACACTGGAGCAGCATGAGGAGCGGCAGCGAGTTGACCACACACTTTATTTGCATACTCCAGCATCATAGTCATTAAATAAGACTCAGGAAATTTTGCTACAAAAATGTATAAAAAAAAATCACAATATTCCAAACCTCAAAAAAAGTGATTTTTTTCATCACAAGATTAATATTTTATCACCATATTTCTCTCCCTCATCATCATTCCACAATCATTTTCATCAGGATTTCATCATGAATTCACTTCCTCTCCTTATGAGTCAAGATTTTCAACTCGATTCACCGGCTCCTTTGTGTAACCCAGCGGGCGGGCGGGCGATTCGCTGAATTCCTGTAGGAGTTGATTCACTCGTGGGAGAGCGAGAACAGGTGTTGAGTGGTCATCGCCTGCTGTGATGGTGAATAAAGCCATCTTACATTCGCCCTGAGAGACGAGCGAGCGATTTACGCAGCTATAACCTTTTTACGGCCCGTAGATGGTGAGAGGGCTCGCTCTAAAGTGCTGTGTTCTGGAGAGTCGTTTTTCTCTCCTGCTCAATATGTTTTAAAGCTGATTTAAAACTGACTGTTTTTTTGTTTTTTTTTGGATAAGGTTTACAGTGCAGCAAGGCACAGATGGCTTCACCTGGCATGTGTGTAGGTGTGTTACAGTATGTAATGTGTATTAGGTTACCTGTTAGTACCGGATAATGAGGCACAGCCTTTTTCTTATTAAGCTGTAAGACGGGATGATCACTAACCTTATCATGCCATCATATAACTAGTATTAAATCTATATAAAATGGGAAAAAAAAGTTTGGGGGTATTTTCTTTGCATAAAATTTGGAAACCTCGATCCATATGTCGCTTGTCATTTTGTCTCCTGCCGATGTGGCCGGAACCGCTCTACCGTGTCGCACATTTCCGCAGGAAGAAAAAAACAAAAAAAACAAAACAAGCAGTCATCTGTCGCTTTGAATGCGGGGTGAGTCAGCTGAGATACATGGTGAATAAACAAATAGATGATAATGAGAATTCGGGTACAAATTTTAGACACACAAGACACGGAGCGTACATGTCAGGGCACTCCGGATGTCTTAATTAGCATTTCCTATCTAAAACACAAAGAGAAAGTTATGGGAATATTGAAACACTCACTTAACCAATGAAGTAGTGATGAATTACTGTTGGCTAATGAGAACCATTTTGCATTAAAGCTGGTTTAACTTGGTTTTGTGTTCACTCAATTACTCACTCACTCACTCACTCACTCACCATCTATACTGCTTTATCCTGTATACAGGGTCACTGGAGCCTATCCCCGAGACTTAGGGCACGACGCAGGATACACCCTGGACGAGGTGCCAATCCACACACACTCACATGCTCATTCACACACATCATGTAATTTGGAAACGACAATTAATTAGCCTTAATATCTGCTGAGAAGAACACTTTCATTCTATTCCGAGGTGACTGGTGCTCTCAAAGTCATTAAAGGGAAAGTGTGAACAGCTAAACCTTACTTGTTTAAAAATATAACAAATTAAATCAGAACGTCATTGACTTCCTGCAGACAGAAACAATAGATAGATAGATAGATAGATAGATAGGCAGACAGACAAGATAGATAGCTAGACAAACAGATGGGAAGATAGGTAGGCAGACAGATAGACAGGACAATAAATAAGCAGACAGACAGACAGATAGACAGACAGACAGACAGATAGATAGATAGATAGATAGATAGGGAGCAAGATAGATAGGCAGACAGACAGATATATAGACAGACAGTCAAGATAGATAGATAGATAGATAGATAG
>JAQMYJ010000013.1:14004100-14019610 GCA_030014305.1 Clarias laeviceps | reverse complement strand
GCCAAACGAACGCCAGTGTAGAAGTCAATCGAGCGCCACTACAAAACGCAACATAAACGTCTAGGACGTTCGTTCATCCAAAAAGTTAATGCCCATGTGAACAAGGCCTTAATACTTTACTTGATATGATGAATCACATAATATTTCGAAATCCTAAAAACAATCCTTTGGCAGGTTTATAGGGAAAAAAAACAAAAAACAATAATAAATATCGTTGCAAGCAATGATGAGCGGGCCCAAGCCCCTGCGCCATCACCACCCAGGCACACCAGAAAAACAATGGGAACAGTGGGCGTATGGATTTAAAGGGGACATACCAATACCATTATAGTGCAAAACAAACCTGTGCACTTTAATACCTTACTTGATATGATGGGTCACATAAACATTCCAGTGAGTACAGTAAAATATTTCAAAATCCTAAAACAGTCATTTGCCAGGTTTATAAAAAAAACAATAATAACAACAACAATAATAACAACAATAATAACAATAATAATAATAATAACAACAACAACAACAATAATAATAATAATAATAATAATAATAATATGTATTTATTCTCCTGTGCAGTGTGTACCAGTGCCAGAAATGATTTCCGTGCCAACTAAGCAAACCATGACAGGTTTTATGTACTTTTTACAGACGTCTCTGGTTTAAACAAATTAACGTAGTGATCTGATGCAAACCCGAGCTAATCCCCGGAAAAGCAAAGCCAAAACATGTACAACACAAATCAGATCTAAATACTGTTAGCTCTAGAGAGGAAAAACAAATAAATACATAAAAAAAACTCCTGACATTTCAACCAGGACACGACCGTACAAATAATCCACACAAACACGACGTGTTTGAGCCAAAGCCATCGTAAAGCAGAAAAATGAACTACAGTGAGGATAAAGATCTCGGTTTTTACCTTGAGGTTGCAGTCGTGAAGGTCAATGGAACATTTTCTGCCCTGAGACCTGAAACAGATTAAGGATTAGCGAAACAGATTGTTAATTTAAAAAAGAGAAATGTAGATTCGAAATAATGAAAGGAAGGAAAAAAAAGGTAAATAGAAAGAAAGTAAAAAGGTTAGTTGTAGGATAAAGTCGCATTATGCTTTATATTCCTGGATAGTTACTGGTTCCAGCTTTTGAAATTAGGTTCATGTTGGAATGAGAAAACACCATGCTATAGGGGTAAAGCTGAAAACACTTGCAAAGACAAGCCTTAAAACCTTTTTTTTCCCTCCACCAAATCGGAAATTTCCGATCACCATTTGGTATCTCACATCTACTTAATGAGCCATAACAGCCTCCATGTGAACAGATAACCGTTTTGCAACCGAAAAAAAAATTATTGCATCAAACTTGCCCTAAAAACTAGATGTCGGTAAATGGAGGCCAGATTGGATCAATGGACCTGTTTTGGCTTTAAAAAAGCCAATTAGATTTTCCCTCTCTTGTGACCTCATATAAGAAGAGCCCCTCCCTGGCTTGTTGCTCAGCTCAGCTCTTCTCTGAGGGGCGTGGCTCAGCAGTAGCTCATTTACATAGACACAGAAACAGTACATTTGGATGAGGAGTGAAATAAGGGAGTTTAAGGTATGAAGAAGAAATGCATTATCTGAAGGATATTTCAGCCGGAGCATTAACACAGTTTGCTTGAGTCTGAGAATTGTGATAACTTGTTAAATAAATAGGAAAAAAATATGGGACCTTTAAGTATGACAGGAAGTACCCAATAAAAGTGGGAGTGCTGAAAAGTTCTCCCACCATGTCTTCATATTTAATTACATTAAACGAAATAATGTAGATTAAATTAAAGAAATGGTACAAATGATTTACTGTTACAGGGTGTAAAGTGCATTAAGATAGAGGTTAAAAATGGGTTGTTTATGTAACAACTTCAGCAGCGACCTTATTTCCCCTCTCGTCTGTTCCAACCACTCAGCATTCAGCATCACCACTGGCCTGATCATCTGTCATCATCATCTGCACCTGTTTCTCACTGGTTCATGCCTTATGTTAGATTTTTTAAATGCTTCAATGATTCATAGGTCATTGTATGGATTAACAAACAATCATTAATTTGTTCCTTCATCTTCTGTACCACTTTATCCTGTATACAAGGCCAGAGGGGGCACGAGATGGGTACACCTTGGTAATCTGCATGTCCTTGGACTGAGGAAGCATGGGGAGAACATGCAAACTCCATGCACACAGACCCAAGGCGGGACTCAAGACTTTTGCACAGTACTGTATAATTTGTGAATTATGAACAATGCATTAAGCAAATTGTAATTTCAATATCTGTGCAATAAAACGCTATAAAAGTGTTGCATTTTAAAGCCCCTCATCACTCAACATTTAGAAGTAAAACTAAATTACGCAGTAATGTAGACATCTTTAGGTTGTGGAAAAAAAGACATTTTTCTATGAACGTCTTCTCACCTTACACATGAAAAGGTTTACTGGGTTGTTCCTACAATGGTGCACCAATTAAAAAAAAGTGATACAGATTAGGCTGGGCACTACATCATCATCATCCCTGCTTTAATATTACTCTCACGCTCCGCAGCGTGAACATGCAACTCGCACTAAAAGTATGCAAAGGAGACAGCGTGAGACACCTTGGGCTACAACACATCAGCAAATCTTTTTTCCCCCCTTCAAAGTGCTCATTAGGCTTGCAGCCCTACAGCGCTATTTTGACCCGTGTGAAGAAAAGAAAAACGGTCGGAGGTGTCTCATTCGCTCGATCTAAATGCAGCCCCGAAGCGAAAGAAGGCATAGCGGGATACCCGCCAGATGTGTGGTCGTATCTGAGTCTGTCTCTGCAGGTGAGATGGTCAGTATTCAGATCGTTGACAACACTGACAGCTACAAATCCGCGAAGGCTGAGATGAGAAAAATGCATGCGTGTGAGTGCATGTCTAAGGAAGAAAAGATGACAGAAAGAAAAAAAAAGAAGAAAGAAAGAAAATCATTTGTTTTCTGTCAACATGTTTAAGACAGCAGAAAGGGAAATGAGAAAGGGCAGGGGGCAAAAAAAAGGAAATCATCTGTGCGCGCAAATGCTGAAGCTCTCAATGGGGGATAAAAGTTAAAAAAAAGTAAAAATGAGAGTCCATCAATTAGCAAAACCTAAGAACGACACTGTACATGGTTTAGATTGATGTAGGCCTTTGATTTTGCACCAGCAGTGAAAATAAAAACAGTACAGAAGTTTCAGTTTCAGATGAGTCATGGTTCGATCAAATGTTTCAAATTATCCTCTATTGTGAAAATATACTGCCTGGCCAAAAAACAAAAAAAAAAAGCCACCATTTCACCACTTTATCCTGTGTACAGGGTCGTGGGGGGGGCCTGGAATGTATCCCAGGGGATTTAGGGCACAGAGCGAGGTACACTTTGGACGGCGTGCCAATCCATCACAGGGTACATACATACACACACCAACACGCTCATTCACACTCTGTGGGTGATTTGGAAAGCCTAATCTGCATGTCTTCGGACTGTGGAGGAAACCGGAGTACCTGGAGAAAACCCACCAAGCACAGGGAGAACATACACACTATGCTTCGAACCTGACTGGGAATTGAACCCGGACCCTGGAGGTGCAAGGCGACAGTGCTAACCGCTAAGCCACTGTACCGCCGCTTCCATTTCAAATTATTCAAAGTCAAGCAAAGACAGCAACTAAGGAGATTTGATATAATTGGAACTGGGTTCAACATGTTATGGAAGGATAGTGCTGATCTGTTAACTTTGTGGAAGAAATGTCATGTTCAAGGTCATGTGATCTAATGAGTCCTATTCCAGATGGATGGGCGCGTCAGGGTAAGAAGGAAAGCGCATGAAGCGATCATGCATAGTGGCCACTTTACAAGCCTCTGGAGGCAATGTTATGATCTGTGGTTTGTTCAGTTGCTCAGGTCTAGGCTCGGCAAGAAATGAAGTCAGCTGACGACTTGAATGTACCAAATGAACAGGTTATCACATCTATGGAGTCCAAGACTCAAAGTGTGAAACTGTGGCTCTGGGAGCCTGAAACCAGACGCCACCATATTTTGTGGTGTAATCAAAGCTAAAAGGTGATCGAATGAAACCTTAGAGTCTGCTACTTTTTTTTGGCCAGGCAGTGTAATAATAACAAGAGCATTAAATACATGCTGCATCTGACCTTTTTCCGGAGAATTTCAGCACAGCCGTCAGTGCCTCCGATAATGCGTGCAGCAGATTACACACTCGGCTGGGCCGTAACATTGTAATCATCAAACCACAAAAATGTGCAAATTTAGAATTAATGATAACATCTCTCCCCCACCCTTTCTTTCCCTCTCTCCCTTTTCTCTTTTTTCTCTCAGCTGGAAATTACATCGTCAAATCCCCCAAAGCGCAACGGCTCTGACGCTAAAAGTGTAAAGACTCCATGTCATCCCTTTGCCCTCCAATAAAATCTACGTCTGAAAACTCAGAACATCAAGATTAAGCAGCTTAAAGTAATTGAGTTTTTGGAGAGACGGTGTGTGTCGGCTACACAAGCAGATCGGGATTTCCGCATGCAAAAGTTTGTTCTTTTAAAACTTTTTTTTTTCTTCTTCTCATTTTTTTAGCTCTTCACACATCTATTGTTTCCCTTAACTCTTTTTTTTAACCTTACAATTCACTTCTTTCAGATTGCAGCCTGTCCTAATCTCGGTGCCTGTTCTTTCAAGCTGTGATGTGTCACTGGTCTCCATGGGAACGGTTACCGAGCACCCGGAGAAGCAGGGGGAGGAGGACGAGAAGGAGGAGGCGATGGGCAGAGGACCCTCCTTTTCTGAGTGTTCTCGTTAGGACTCTCATTCTGCTCCGTCACCGAAAATGGCTCCAGCCATGTTGAATTAGCGCTAATTAGGATAATTGCGTTGACGCTGGGGCCTTAGGGGGGGAAATGACTAGCGTGAAAATGTTGAGGGAATAAATCAGAGAAGTATCTGAAAGCAGGAAGGGAGGAGAGCGTACTTGAGACGTGCACATGGTTTAAGGCTACTTCTGTATAGAAGTTATGGAGAATCCTGAAGTTAGGAAAAAAAGTGAATCCGAATAGAACAATATACTGTAGGTATAGGTTTTTACTGGGTTCCTGCTGGTAACATACTGTGGAAGTCATCATGACACATTTATTATGTACCTAGTATACTTGAAAGGATGCCTGAGGTTCGCATACTATCTTCTTTTTAGACAGAAGACATTTCTCCTGGCAACATTTTCAAGCAAACTGTACTTTTTCAGTCTTCTTCTAATTGTGCTGTCACGGACGTTAACATTTAACATGCTCACTGTAGCTGATCTTGTTTTGTTTTTTTATTTCTCTGAGCATTGCACGGTCTGATCTTGGGGTGAATGTGCTTGGACATTGGCAGCTGCGACATTGACATCATTGGCAAAACATCTTCTTGAGAAGTTGTTTTGCTCTACAGTGAAACTCTCACTGTAGAGCAAATTGTTTGGATATGGATTTACAAGCTTTTCCAGATCGATGTGCAGGAACAATTACTACTCTAAGACCATTGCTTATGTCTTTCCCTCTTGGCAATGTCCTAACACACAGCTGAATGCTCCAGACCAGCAAACTGCCAAAACCTCTGCTTTTGTAGAGGACTGCACACGTGCTGATGATCAGTTAATCAAGGGCTCATGATTTGCAGCACCTGCCTGTAACTTACCCTCGAAAATCCTGAGGAAGGAGGGACTCACCACTTTTTTTTATTTTATTTTTGTTAAATAAAGAATGACCTGGTACAAAAAGTTATATCTTGTTTGACTGATGTTGTATTTGCTTAAAACTAAGACCCACTATATATATATATATATATATATATATATATATATATAATGCTAAATAACTGATTTTTATATTTAGTATGAAGTTAATACTAAATATAAATAAATATACTTTTAAATACGTATATATATAGGGGGCATTAACTTCATACTAAATATAAAAATCAGTTATTTTATGTGTGTGTGTGTGTGTGTGTGTGTGTGTGTGCTTGATCTGAAGGGGAAAAAAGCAGAATTGTATGCAACATCTGAGAAGCAAAAGACCTCAAATAAACCATTTAACTGAGATAAAATGAGCCACGGCTCTCAAACACAACACAAGGCCTGAACTAATGTTAGTGTGTAAAAAGAAGTCTTCATGTGTTTGCATGTACAGTGCGCGTGCACGAGTGTCTATGTCCTTATAGAATGTAATCAGAAGCAAAGAGCTTGGAAGGTCATTCTGCTGAGTGCATTAAGCTCTAGGTTGTGCAGCTCTGCCTTTCATTAGGGCTTTCACCACGGTATCGTTGTGTTTCATTGTGTTTATTTTTCCAGCTTGAATTTTTAGCCACTGCTAACCCTTGACTTATTTGGCATTCTTTAACCAATACTGGATGTATGTTCGGCTCATCATCTCATTTTTGGGCAAGTCTAAACCTCCAGGCAGAGGCAACCAGGGGTTAGGTTCAAATATTCAAATTTAATTTCACCAAAGTCCCTGGACCACCATTACCCAAATGGCACCAATGCATCAGTGATCAATTATCTTCAGATTTTACAGTAGCCATTAAGGGCTTTCCTCTGCCATCCATCCATCCATCTATCTATCTAATTTCTAAAGATGCTGGAAGATTACAATGATGATGATGATGATGATGATTATGAAATATTTACATTCAATAACTACAAGGAACCATCTATGAAAATAAATAGATTGTTAGTTTATTTTTTCAGTTGCAAATACATTATGTATGTAATTTATTACCATATTTATGTTGGTTAAAAAGGGCAACCATTGGTAACTTGTATTTATTGCAATTGTACAGTGCTTTCTTCAGTAAACATTTGAAACTACTGTAGGAGGGAGCTGTTAGTTAGCGTTATCTGCCCGACTAGGATCACTCACTAGCAATGACAGAATAGAAGTATATTGAAACATGCATGGAATAATGGACTTATAGAATAAATGTCTTATAATGAAAAAAAATAAATACTAACCAATTGTTTTGTAAATAACTGCATCATGGCTGCCCTGATTTCCAGAGATGGGCATTAGTCCTAGAAAAACCCATATCAGTCATCCTCTAGTACATACCATAATATAGCATAGTATCACCATGGTCTTTATAGAGTACTAGGGTAGGTACTGTGGCACTTCAGTGGGTACCGTGGTAGTGCGAAGCTACAGTATGTACCACAGTAGTTCGGTGAATACCATGGTACTTATTGGGTACCACGTTGGTTACCAAAGTACAGCAGGTATCTAATACAGTATGTTTGTACATATTAGATATGTTGGTACATACTACTGCTATGGTATTATTCTAACAGCCTTATGTCATTTTAAATCCTCCAGATTAAAATACATGAAGTGTTTATGTGAACAATGCTTCTCACTTAACAGCCATGCACGTACCGACTTGTGAAAGCTGCATATCTTAGCTCTCTTTAACAGGAGTCGTCGGATCAGCTCCAGCTCCGCCTCCTGGACTTTTGATTCTCTAAAACCAACAACGAGCGCTGTTTTACTGCTTGCACTGGAGATAAAGAGAAGAGAGCCAAGGCTAGTGTTAAATTAACATCGTCAGTGTGATTTAGTGTTCCAGAAGGGGTGTGTGAAAACACAATCAGCTACACTGATCGATAACGAGAGCTCACTTCCAATACGACAGAGTGCTTTTTTGACTTTACGGATGTTGGTGCGCGGGCCCGAATCCACGTGGCTCGTTTTTATCCTACAGTGCAGTTTCACCCGGAGCTCTGATGCTGACAGTGATGTATGGGCTGAATCACCCCTATTGACCAAGCCATTATAAACCATAATTCCGTTTAATAAGCCCGACTCATAACTGGTGAGATGAATATGAAGCCTGAGCGTGCTGTCACTTTGGAAGATAATTATAGAGTCCTGAATAATAATGTGAAGCTATTTAGTTAATCGCAAATGCTCGCTCTTTGTCCCCTGGGGAGAAGCGGCTAGCGCGCTGCTGAGTGCTAGCATCTGTACTAGGTTTAATAACTTGAGTCAAAGGATTCTGTGTGTGTGTGTGCGCGTGTAAGTTTGAAAGAGAGAGTGCTAGCCCTGGCAGATATACCTGCTTGCCTCAGCTCTTTCAAGCGTTAGTGCTTTTAGCATTAGCTCACAGTCAAAAAGAGCAGCGCTCAGAACACACAAAAAAGTCGGAAGAGGTACAAACCATTTCTCACTTTAATGAGACATGTCACTTATTTACCGAAAGAAAGCAGGCCTGGCTGAGCTGAGCTGAACATCGGGAAGAAGATTTTTTCTTTCCTTAAGATCCGACCTCATATTAAAGCCGTAATGGAGTTTATGCTAATCGTTAATAATATTCACTTAGAACTGGTCGCGTACAGGACCAGCGACACGACTGGATAATCGGAGTTTAGCGGCAAAGAAAAACTATGTTATTTGAACTATTTAAAAAAAAAAGAGTCAGCCTGCGAGGATGTTCAAGGACAGGAGACGAGGATGAAGGGATGGACCAGATGGACCAAGGGAGAAGGTTGAGCGATTGCAAAGGAGAGAAACAGATGGAGAGGAAGACAGGATGGATTGAGAGGAATGGAGGGGAAGATTGAGAGGAAGACAGGAGAGATTAATGTTCGGGCGAGACACGGAGGTGTCCCTGGGCGTCCGAAGAGCTGCTAATTGAAGCCGTCTCTCATGCCGATTGAAATCCAAACTTCTATAGCATACAAAAAAAAATCTAACAAAAAAACACACAGAGCTTGGTAGTAGTGTACAACTGTATGCCGTATATCAGCCTCAGCATATGCTATGCAATGTCACAACATTTATTTCCATCCAGAGTCGCATTAATGTCTCTCAAAGATCTCGTATTGATGATGGGAGAGTGATATCCACGTCGTAAAGCCTTCTCCGGCACATCCCAAAGATTCTCAAAGGGGTTAAGGTGTGGACTCTGTGGTGGCCAAATCCAAGTGTGAAAACGATATCTCATGCTCCCTGAACCACTTGTTCACAATTTGAGCCTTGTCATCTTGGAATATGGCCGGGACATCTGAATCCATTGATGGAAAAACCTGGTCATTCAGTATATTCAGATCATCAGCTGACCTCATTGTTTGGTTACATAATGTTTTTGAACCTAGAACTGACCAACAGAAGCATTAACACTGTCCCCACAGGCTTGTATGTTAGTTACTAGGCATGATGGGTGCATCACTTTATCTGCTTCTCTTCTTACCCTGATGTGAAGTGGTTTTCTTTTCTACAAGTACAGCTGTTTAGTCCCAATCCCTTAAGATTTCTTTGCATTGTACTTTCACTATTAAACATAGCCTTAAGTTACCAAAAAACCACCAAACGTTTAAGTGATTTCCGATTAACCACATTTCTTCCTTGAAGGTGATGGTAACCCAAATTTACTAGTTTCAGCAATCTCCTTAGTTGTTTTCTTTGCTTGATGCAGGACAATACCTTGACGCTTTTTTTTGCCACTACCACAAGATATGACTTCTGACAAGCTTGTTTAAGAAATAAGAAGCATCTCACTGCATCAGTTAGGGTTAAATAACTTGTTGGCTGAACCATAATAATCACTGCAGCATTTAACCATTGGAAGGCTCTTACCCATTTGCTTGGTCAAATCCCTGTGGTCACTTACACATACAACCTGGGGTAACTTGAATGTACTTGAGTATTTGTCTGCAGTATAGAAGTGACATGGTATCAGTGGAACCACAATGAAGTGAAGATGAAAGCATTGATCCTTTAGGACGTGGAAGCCAGGAAGATAAGTCGAGCATCCAGGACAAATCCTGACGCAATACTGATGTTACAAGTGGAGCAACTGGCAGAATATGTGCTTCGGATTTGATCCAAGATGTGTGGCTGATTGGAGAGAACATCCCCAAGCAGCTCCACAGATTAGTCATAGTGAAGGTCTATGAAGAGCTGCTGTCAAAATCCAAGACTCCGTTTGACCTCATGGAGGCCTTTAATCCTGGAGACGAGTGCATTCTTAGCTTACTCCTTCCCGAAGGCAGTGGAGGTGGATCTGAATTTGTGTGAGTCGTGTCTGTTTTTGTTCACCAGACTCGGACAGTCTCGATGACGAAAGTGAAAGAGACAGCAGTGATACAGATTCTGTCTCGAACAGCTCAAGCATGGCCATTTCACTGCTGCTGAAACAGCTGGCTAACGGTCCTCTACACACGCTTCCTCCTGGCGTGTCACCTCAGGAGCTCACGAGCAGAATTCTGACTTTGTGCACTGAGCGTTTGAGTCAATCCAGATGGAGGAATTTTTGTCAGAAGGGTTTTGTTGCTCTGTGTGGACAAGATAGTGTGGAAAGGTTATTCTGCACTGTGTATGCTTTCGAGGATGATGAGTTTGACGGTGACATTTCGACTCTTCTGATCGGGAAGTGGGAGATTTTCAAAAATGATCTTTCTGGAGAGGAATAAGGGGAAACCATCCTATCCCAGCTATCTCGTTTCAGCATCACAAAGATTAGAAAAGGTAAGCTGCTTTAGTAATTTGACGTGATAATTAATTTTAAATGCACTGGTGGATGAGGAATAAAATCTGTATTGTCTGCTCATGCACCGTGATCTGCTTGTGCATTTCTAATAATCTATTTACAGTAATGCGAACAGAAATCGAAGAAGAGCAACGTCAGGGACCAGGACACAGTGATATCAAATGCACCCGAAAGTAAGCCTTCACATGAACCGCAATCGATGAATAAACCTCAAATGTTCCTTTATTCTGAACACATTCTTATAACCACCGTGTTTTAGGTCTATCCAGGGAATTGGAAAAAAATCACAGAGAAGGAGAAATGCAACCGTCATTATTAAGTAGATCCCCTCTGCTCGATAAAATATCTCTCTGGATTAAAAAAAAGAAAAAGTTGCCAGATGCACCAAAAGTACGTAAGTAAATATTACAAAATGTGTAATATATATATATACTGTGTATATATATATATATATATATATATATATATATAATATAATATATGTTTTAACTGTAAAACTACCAATATATTATCCCTTCAATTATAAAGGTGTATTTGTCGAAGTAGAAATTTGTCTGGCTAGAGCTTGAGTCCAACAAAGCTTCAGGCTACAAGGGCATGACCAAGCTTCTGATTTCATTCTCAATTTCTGTTTCAGTTGTTCTCTTCGACACGTCCACTTGAAGCTCTGAAGGAGTGAAGGCAAATGGACATTTCACGCAGAAGTGAATACTTACAAATATTGTCTGGGAGCGAGTCAAGACTGTATAGGGGGGATGTTGCAATATCTCCCAGCTGAGTTCCTGTAATGTGCAAGCCATGTTTGTGAATGATTGTGTGTACAGATCGCACAGACAGATGCATCTTTTCCGCAAGTTGGCGACAAGTTATATGTCGATTTTTCAACGATCAAGTGTTTTTACTTGTGAATGTTCATGCAAAGAGTGGCTGAGCCTGTGCTCTGGAATATGCAAAATGTGTATGTGGTTTTCATATTGGTATAGAATTTACATTTAAGCATTTGGCAGACGCCCTCATCCAGAGCGACTTACTTTTTATGTCATTATACATTTGAACAGTTGAGGGTTAAGGGCCTTGCTCAAGGACCCAACAGGGACAACTTGGTGGTCATGGGATTTGAACCAGGGACCTTCTGAACTGTAGACCAACACCTTAACCACTAAGCTACCCACCTGAAAATGAAAAAATAAGTAAGCAGTTTCTATTTGTATAAGCATTCTCTAATTAGTTTATTGATTGATTGATTGCTTAATTGTACAGTAAAAGTCCATTGTTTCCATTATTAAGCCTGTAGCTCCATGGTTAAACACGCAAACATTTCCCAGCTAGAAAGCCACCAGCATTTCTTCCTGCTAAAAAAAAAATTCCGTAGACTGAAAAATCAAGTGACGTTCAACCTGATTAGCAGTCACCGGCAGTCCCACTACGCTGGTGTATCGTTTTTAATATCCGACTGCAAATACCGAATCCCATTTTCCATCCTGCTGACAGCAAGCAGCCGTTTAGTGCCTAATCTGAGAAGCGGCTAAAAGTAATCAAAGCAATGATTGAATAATTATCTCAAGTGCAATTAATTAAACATGCCAATGAACTCATCTTGAACATCTGTCCTGGTTGCGGCTCTTAATCGCTCGTGAGAATAGCGGACGCGAGCGGGTGAAGCAGATTGCGCGAAATCATCTCCGTAACTGCCATTGTTTACCAACAATAATTAATATCACGTCATGTATAACTAAGCTCCGTAGCCCGGTAATGGCCATGCGGAAATAAGCGGCTTTTGTGCGGTGCGCTCTCAGGAGCGGCTGCAAACCGGATAGAGGTCAGACTGGCATTCAGCGTCAGACAGCTGCTGCTGCGAGACTCGATTTGGGTTCTTTTTCTTTTTATCCATCATCTTTTTTTTATATTGCTTGGCGCTGGTGGGATGCTTGTTTACACAGACAGGTTGGCCTGGGGCATTTTGTAAAAGACCCACGAGTGCAATTATGAAGTCAACATTAGTCACAATCACGATCGTACGCCTTGTTCGTCTGAGACACGGACACACACTTTCTATCTCGTTGGAGCGACCGCATCAGCCATCCTTCCGGTACGTTGATTAATATTTATCTTTCATTTTCTCTTCAGAAAAATGCTAAGAGGAAAATGCTTAGAGGTTAGCACTGTCGCCTTGCACCTCCAGGGTCCGGGTTCAATTCCCGTCTCGGGGTCTGTGTGCATGGAGTTTGCATGTCCTCCCCGTGTTTGGTGGGTTTCCCCCAGGTACTCTGGTTTCCTCCAACAGTCCAAAGACATGCAGATTTGGCTAATTGGTGTACCCCTAGTGTGTACCCCAGCTCGTACCCTAAGTCATCTGGGATAGGTTCCAGGCTCCTCACGACCCTGTATACAGGATAAAGCAATATACTGTAGACAATGAGAGAGCTCTGAACCAACGCCAAACTGTAACCCTCTTCTGAAAGTAATGACTCCACCCCCATTCACAGCGTCTTAATAAGAAACAAAATGCCGTAAATCATACGCAATAACCTTCTCACTCACTCACTCAGTCGAGCACCTACGGGAGATATTTTTCGACAGCGCTCTTTATCACCGTCATCAAAACAAAGACTGAGGGAATGAATATCTTTCAAAAGGAGGCGTGTGCCAAAGCCATTCTGGAAGCTAGTGACGGCCTGAACATTCGCTAAGTCGCAAAGTGTATGTACAGTAGCTTCTTTTAATATTGCCTTCTGGTGGTTTGATTCTCATCTCTGAGGAAAAAAGAAAAAGGATTGCGCTGACAAAAAGAAATGAAGAGCGAGACAAAAGAAAGAGAGAAACGAGTAGAGCGCGTTAAGCGCCGCCACAGCTGATCGGCTCTTGAAGTAATTGGCCCCTTTTTGCCTGTAAAATTGAGACGTGCAGGGGGTATTAATAACCGATCCGAACTCCTGCTCTAAAGAAAAAAAAAAGGGAGAGGGCTGCAATTACATGTCTGTGCATGGAGAAGTACATAACGTAACGGGGTGTAAGGTTGCAGCGGGCTTTTAAAAGATCGCTCCGATATTGAAGATCTGCATGGATAATGTCTGTCTGATGACAACCGATACGTGACTAATGACAGGTCTCAGGATGCTTTCAAATGCTTTCCAGTGTCATGTATCAAGTCTGCAGGAACGGCGCGATCAACATGAACATGTCATTTTCTATACGCATTAAAGATTGGAAGAATGTGCAAAGCTCTCTTAGGCCTCGAATATCATCCATACAGCATTTTATTAATTTTTTTATATCAACATCTTTATTTAATTGTTTATCATAATTTTTCCATTATATATTTGTGCATTTTGTTTTTTTTTTAACTCTCCACAATGTGTCTTTTCATATTCCATCTGAAAGATTTGGCTATGCTGTTTTAAATAATCTGCCTTTTGGTGACGTGGCTTAGTGGTTAGCACTGTCGCCTCAGACCTCCATGGTCAGGGTTCGATTCCCGCCTCGGGGTCTGTGTGCATGGAGTTTGCATGTTTGCTTGGTGGTTTTCCTCCCACAATCCAAAGTCATCCAGTTTAGATTAATTGGCGTTCCCAAATTGCCCATGTGTTTGTGCCCTGTGATGAATTGGCACCCCGTCTAGGGTGTACCCCACCCTCCTGGGATAGGCTCCAGCCCCTCCCCCTGCGACCCCGTACCGTACACAGGATAAAGTGATATAGACAATGAGTGAGTGATTGAGTGAGCCCTTTGATGATTTTCTAGCCAATCAGAATGCAGAAACGGGAAATGGGTAGGAAAAAATTACCCCTTTTTAACCCTCTCATGTTCAGGACATTTTAAGGGATTACCTACTTGTTTTCGTGGCTTTTCCAATGGTTATTCTGACAAACAAATCAAATCGGGGAAAAAAACCAACAATTTTTCAGTAGCAGTCGTCTTCGATGTTCAGCAAAATAAGTTAAAACATCTACTAGTACAGTACATAGGCATTGTCGTTTACCTGATTTTGTAATTGTTAAAAGGGCAAAATTAAGGATAACACACTTAGAGATCTTGTCTGCTTTGCGACAATGGCAATTGTTAAAAGTTCTATGCAAATAAATAAATTAAATTGGATTACCTAGTTAACATTCATTATTACTCATTTACTTACCTTACCTGTATTTGTTAGGGGTGTTCAAGTCAAATTTCTCGTGATTGATGGCATAAAACCGATTGACATTTACAGAGGACATTAAACGCAGTACGGTGATGAGACTCTCAGCTGCAGTAAAACATTTGAACAGTGCAAACATTTTAAAGAATGCCATACGTCCATGAATGACAATCCAGGCGAAGGTGGCTCGAAGCCCACTGCAGTCATTACTGTAAATATTTAAGTGGAACGCCTGATCCTGATGGATAACTCCGAGCTCGACAGCTTATGGAAGAGTCTCATCTGTCTGTTGGAACTGTACACACAATCATTCACCAACACCACTTGTTACAGGAACTCAGCTGGACGTTATTGCCCCCATACAGGATTGACCGTTTCCACATGTTTGGGCCATTCATTTAAGGAGTTCCTGGGAGGCCAGGGTTTAAGAAGTGTAATCATGGCTCCAACGTATTGAACTGATCGTATCCAAGCATTAGTGCACTGCTGGGATAAGTGCATTAGTGTAGCAGGGGATTATATAGAGAAATAACAGCAGTTTTAACTTGTCTTATTTGTTCGGTTTTTCTGCACAATTAAGAGTCCCGGTTTGACTTGACCACCCCTGGTATTTATTTTTTTAGTCATATAATTAATGGTATAGTATAGTATAAGTACAGTACAGGCCAAAAGTTTGGACACACCTTCACTCATTCAATGTGTTTTCTTTATTTTCATGAGCATTTACATTGGTAGATTCTCACTGAAGGCATCAAAAAAAGGTGAAATAACTGAAAACATGTTTTATATTCTAGTTTCTTCAAAACAGCCACCCTTTGCTCTGATTACT
>JAQMYJ010000013.1:13976389-14004000 GCA_030014305.1 Clarias laeviceps | reverse complement strand
TACCAATGTAAATGGTCATGAAAATAAAGAAAACACATTGACAGATAGATGAGAAGGTGTGTCCAAACTTTTGGCCTTTACTGTATATATAAGTATAGAAAAGGAAATGACCTACATGATCTCCAAGTGCTATTTCTGGGTCAAAAAGTGAATAATAAAAACAACAATAAAAAGATTCCTACAGTATATAATTGGAAATCATATTGGAACAAACCACAATCTGAACGTAAACGCTGACTTCCTGTCGAACAGGAACTCATTTCAAGTGCTAGCGCTTACGATGCTCTTAAGCTAATCTGTGTAAACCCAAATTCCTTAATACGTGCTTTAAAACGTGTATGCATGTAGTCATCACCATCGCGTTAAAACGGGGAACGTGTCCCAAACGACCAGTTCTTTTCTGTGTCTCGTAATTCCCACTGCGCGGCGAAGCACAAGTTACGACTCGCATCCCTACCAAGAGCCGCGGACCATGAAATTAGCTTAAGCGGCAAAAAAAAAAAAAAAAAAAGAAGAAGAGGAAAGAAAAGAAAAGAAGAGAGGAGAGGATGTCTCAATAAGCCTTCCTACTGGGCGAGTCGGAGCTACGTATTTATATTGCAGGAAGAAATCAAAACCATACAGCTAGCAAATTTATAGCATATGCAACAAAATGATGAGTTTTAGGAAGCTAATTATTTTATTTTGATGTAGGGACGCGTGTCCTGATTCATTTCTGCTTGAATATCGCTTTAATAATTGCTTCGTATGTAGGACACAGATTTAATAGAAGACAAGCTCGAGGGCAATCACGGCACCCATTGTCTTTTTCGCTAAGCATATTAATACCTCCGCGAGCGGCCTTGAGTGACGTGGAGGTAAACAAGCGGCTCGAGCTTCTGGAAGCTTCCATTGTGTCTCTGGTACATGCCGGCCTTGATTGTTCGAGCGATTAGCATTTTAATAATCAGAGAACGCATAGAGAATTAACAAGTCGCGGCCTTCTGGAGAGACGAAAGACGAGAAACATTGTGACACAATCAGGAAAAGGTGCCGCGCGGTCGCTGAGCGGGATTCTTTAAATCACACAGAGGTCCTTTCCTTAAATCGTTCTTCTTTTCTTTTCTTTTTTTTCTTTCCTTTTTTTTCTTTTCTTTTTTTTCTTTAGTTAATAAACTCTCTTAGTGTTCTTCATCACATCTGTCAGTCTTCATCATCATCATCATCATCAGGAGGGTTTTCACACTTTTTCATTCCTGATGAAATACAACACATAATGTATCCACGTTTTCAAATTAGTTGACTATTATTTCCTGCAAAAAAATCTGAGAAGCAGGTGGAATAAAAGGTGCAGGTTTGGAGCTGCGCGTCCGTTTGGCTGCTTATGATGAATAGCGCCGATTGCGATGCTGAAAGCTGCAGGAGGTGTATGAAAGAGCTGATTAATGGGCGCTGGCTCCTGAATTATGACTAATGCAAACAATTCAGAGCAAGGGCAGGCACCGGGAGAAAAAGGAAAAGGAAAAAAAATGTCAATTTTTTTTTTTAACAAAAGGTAATTTTTGTCCAAACAAGAGGGAAGGTAAAACAGCTGGTGCGTTTCCGTGGCGAGAGATTCGTTGTCGTTTAAATCAAAGCCGTGATGTTTTTTTTGCCTAAGGACGCACTCCGTGATTGGTCGGCGTGAAACAATAAATAGATCGACAAGCAGATCAATTATTTCTATTTCACCCAAGGTCACATTTTGGTTACTTTAATGTAGTAAATTAATTAAATAACTAACTATTTAAATAATTAATTAACACAATTCACCACAATAGGAGCACTCAACTAAAATGAGCTGCTGTTTTTTTCCCCTCTTAATTGATGCATTAAATCACAAACCCTCACCCTGATATGATTAAAGTTTCTCACTGAACTAATTAACAAAGTGACTTAATTAACTCCTTTCGAATTCATCCTTCGCTTGCGTTTATATTTAGCGCTTACAAAAATGAAACAGATCAGATGTTTCGATTTAACCAATTATGCGGACAATCCGGATTTGTGATCTAATTTGCACGATTTAACATTCGTATCTTCACAAGTTCCTAACGCGAATGTATTTACTGAATTAGAATGAGAATCACCAGGGATCATATCAACATGATATTATCCTACTGATATCATCGTACCAATTCGATTTGGATTGCGATAAGTCTATAAGTGTCACAATTTTATAAATATCCAGATTTTTAAGACTTTGTTACAAATCTAAACAAACTAATCCGTTCCAACCACACAGGATGCTGTGCTGTCAATGTCTGAATACTTTAGAGCACCACCTTTAGGACCTTAAAGGAACTGCATCATCTTACCACTTCAAATGCAAACCTACATAAATTCTAAAAATAATAAATCGATACATCACTACACAAAATAATTATTTTCCGCAATTTCAAATAATTATTATACACTACATCAAACAAAAGATAAATTGATACATTTATCAAATACAACAAAACTATTTCTTTCCTTAAACAGGTAGTTAATTATGATTTCAATATCTAGCAAAGTTTTCATGATGCTTGTTTAGCACATCATGCATCCCCTTTTAAAATAGCAAATCCGTTACATTTTAGGTTTTAAATCTGTTTAGTCCTGAGCAAATCAGTAAGGTCAAAGGTTAAAGTCGTTCCGCTCTAGTTATTGTCAGGATCGTGACTCACAGAAACTATTGTAATAATGGTGATCTTAATCGGCTTGACCTCACATCATAGTTTAATCCCACTAGTGTTAGCATAAAACATAACCTAATCTAATGAACAAGCCTTGAGTGAGTTAGTGTCAGCCTGTAAAGTCATTAATCTAGCCTTTAATAATGTTCCACTCCAGGCCATGCAATTACAAACTATGCTATAAAAAAATTATTAAAAAAAGAGAGTTGGAAAATTAATTCAACATTTCTTCAAAGAAAATAAATAAATAAACAAATACATACATAAATAAAAGCCGGAAACAACTAAACCGTCATACAATAAATTAATTGTCTTATTTTAAGCCCGTCATGGAACACGGTGTAACCACTCGATCTAATCATTTAATTTCTAATTAATTTCTTTATCTATTTAATATTGTTTTTAAATTAATTATAATATAATACAATAATATTCTTCTTCTTATACCACAAACAACATGCCGATAATTATAGACATGTTACAACCCTGACAATGACATTTTTCTAGTTGTGTAGCCTTTATTATAAGACATTTGAGATTTATAAACACAACAAGCTTATGCACTGTCTAATGATTTTAGCTCTTTTATTTTTCTGAAAATAAAAACACAAAAGACATCTGGAACCAGCTGGAAATCAGACCAGCTGGAAATCAGGAATTAACCCAGCAGGATTTCTTTTCGGTTTCCTGTGATGTTAATTTGTCAAAGTTATGGACAAACGTTGGTATTACAGTAGGTTGTTTTTGTCCGAATGTTAGAACTACTTTGATGAAATTATGTCGGAATAACATTGAGTACATGACGATGGGGTACAGGGGGCCATGCTATGGTTGCTAGTAAATACAATTAACAACACGGGCCACAACAACATATTACAGTAGAAAAATTTGGGGAATAAGATTCACCTCATGACAAATAATATAAAAAAAATAAAACATTACAACACTACAATATGAGATACACACGCTGTGTGTGGGAAGCTGTTGGGTCGATCTCCAATCGAAACTCTTAATCCTGTTAGAAACTTAAGGGAGCATGGATGGATGGGGTCGGATGTTGTGTGAACAGCAAGAATCAGTATAAATGTTCCAAATAAAGGTTATAATTTAGGTGTTTTGAGGTTGTACTTGGGTCATTCATTCAACGCTATCGCATCTAACTTGCAAAAACAACACCATGCCTTGATGGTGTCACTATAACAGTGTCACTATAACTTTATTACAACGCTCATCCAGCATTAGGATTCCTGCTGATAAGATTCTGTAATGAATTATCTATTAACTAAACAAATGCCTTGACATTTATGCAATAAATCAAATGTGTCTGAGCAGAGGAATGAATTGAATGAATTTTATACCACAGCATGACATCATGTCTTATTTCATTTTAAACACCTGGTTAAACACTGTACATCTATATGAATAACACATAGTAGCATCACTGTACAACCAACCTTCTTTAAATATTAAAAACAAGATTTTTTTTTTATTGACAGATGATAATGAATGTAAGACAGTGGTAATGAATTAATTAGTGTGATCATCTGGAACAACGGATGAAAGGCCACTATCAGACAGTGGTATATACTCAGTCTAATAAAAATGATTTAAATTTAATATTAAAAAATAGTTCCACGAACATCTTTGCAGCAATTCACTCATTATTGCAGAATTACAGGCATCACGATATTTTCATCAGGTAATACCCATTCCTTTAAGGAAGCTTTTGAGAGGACATTAAGGATCAATATACTGTAGAGAACTGTATGAATAAAAAGATATTTTCATAAAGAGAATAACTGAAACTGATTCACTCCATTTGTGAAATGTCTCATATCCGCCAGGCTAATGGCTGCACCTTCATAAAAATCATGCCACTTCAGCAGGTCTTTTGAGGTTATTCTAAGAGCCAACCTGCACTCACCTTCCTCTTCATTCCGTCACTCTGTCTAATCAGTAGTGGTGTCTATGGCTTTCACTTTCAATGCCAAAACCTCCCTATTTTGTCTTTTACAATGCAACAGGCCATGAAGAGACACCTGGAGTTCCAGTTGGCAAAAGATTTTATCAATTAAAAGAAACCCTTACCTGTTCAAAAGGTTCATTCTGCAGTTTACATCTCAGGGTTAAGAACTAAAAGGAAAAAAAAAAAAACAGTCTATTAGCACGGCAAGACAAAGAACATTAAAAAAAAAAAACGCACAAAAATGGCAGCATTCACTAACAGTTACACATAATTTACCATCAAACTCCAGTATGCATCTTCACACACACTAACACTGACCATCAAACTCCAGAATTCGCCTACACACACCAACATTCACAATCATATTCACCTACACACACACACACACCAACATTCACAATCATATTCACCTACACACACACCAACATTAACAATCAAACTCCAGTATCCACCTACCCACACACACCAACATTAAGAATCAAACTCCAGTCCACCTACACACACACACCAACATTAACAATCAAACTCCAGAATTCGCCCACACACACCAACATTCACAATCATATTCACCTACACACACCCCAATATTAACCAACAAACTCCAGTATCCACCTACACACACCAACCATTAAACTCCAATATCCACCTACACACACCAACCATTAAACTCCAATATCCACCTACAGTACACTGTCATACACACTCGCTCTGCAACCGGCACTAGGACCCGGAAGTAGTACGGTCGCGACACAGGAAGCATAAAAGGAGGCAAAATGGCCCATCACATCGCTCAGTCATTGAGTTGCCCATGTTGGTTCCGACGTGTACCTGCCAAATCGTGAGTACTCACTATTTCTGGGTTTATATTCCTGCCCGAGTGTGTGTTGTAAGAACGCGAGTTTATTTGTGTAGACTCTTGCTCTCATTACGAGAGAGTTCGAAGAATATTCGCGTGGTTATCCTGCCTCTTCGTGCTACTTCCGCGTTTGGGTTACCATCCACGCTACACGGGCTAAATTGCTAAGTCATCTGTTGTTATCTCCGGTTGGTCCCTTGACATACACACACCAACCATTAAACTCCAATATCCACCTACACACACCATTAACCATCAAACCCCAGTATCCATCTACACACAACAACATTAACACTCAAACTACAGTATCCACCTAGACACACACCAACATTAACCATTAAACTCCAGTATAACCCACACACACACCAACATTAACCAACGAACTCCAGTATGCACCTACACACACTATACACCTACACACCCCAACATTAACTATTAAACTCCAATATCCACCTACACACACCATTAATCATCAAACTCCAGTTTCCACCTACACACACCATCATTAACAATAAAACTCCAGTATCCACCTAAAACCCACCGACATTAACCATAAAACTCCAGTATGCACCTACACACACATTACTTTAACCTTCTTCACCTTCCATCTTTTCTAATGTATTTAACTACTCTCTCTCTCTCTCTCTCTCTCTCTCTGTCTGTCCATGTGTGCAAAAGAAAAAAAAAAAATGTAACCTCAGCACATCCAGGGCAGCCGGATGGAGCGATAACCATAAAAATGTCACCAAAAGCCTCGCTGCCATTTGCATGCAGATTGGATTCGCCAGATTTACGCAAAGGTCGTGCGGAGAAGGTGAGGGTTTGTGAGGTGTGACCGGACAACGAGCCACAATGGCTACAGTCACTATGCTCTGTCGAGCTTGACACTACCATCATCACGGAAACAGCACGACACGGAGGTTATTGATGAGAGCGTCAGCTGGGAACATCGATTGTTTTGATAGGATTGGACGCATGGACACGTCTGAATGAGTTTCCACGGACGGAGAAAATATGGAGGGCATTAAAATCAAATGCGTAGACCACTTCCTCAGTGGTCACCTAGTGGTATACTTTATACTCTTGTGTATTACATAATTAAAAGAAAAAAGAAAGAAGTCAGTGAAATCCTTTAACATGCGAGTATGAAAGAAAGAATTAATATATGTATGTACATGCAGAGGGCTTCCTGCAAAGCATCGTGGGCCACCCACAGGTGTGGAATATGATAGGAATGCAAGAGATACAGTTGGTGGGTAAAAAGGATATCCATAGGCGCATTACCAATACTTGTACATCAAACATTCCTTATGTGAATATACTGTACCAGATTATTGTCTGACTTCATGCTATTAAAGATCCCCAGCTCAAGCGCATAAATTCAGTCTAGACTGGTATGGATTTATGGGCAAACCTGAAGCCTGAGCTGCCGTCCTGCTTCCTGTTTACTAAGCCTAAGCCCTTGAGCAAAGCCCTAAGGCACCCCTAAGTCTGGTCTTGTGCTTTGACCCTCTATTTCCTTTCAAGTGTAAGAATGGACTTTGGAATTAAAGGAGAAGAAAAATGTCTATGTGGCAAAACACTGGGCTGTAAAGCCTCCATTCAAATATTATTTTTGTCATCTTGCCACAATGTCAGGAATGGAGCCAAATTCCTAATCATACTTGTAGAAGCTTGCTGCCACGTTTGCCATTTTACGAATCAGGAAGCATGAATGGAAGAAGTCATTTCTCAAAACTTCCACTGATTAAGAAAAAGACATATAAGTGGCCAATTGATTAAATATATCCATTAGTACGAGGGGCGTTCAAGTCAAACCAGGGCTTTTGATTGTACAGACTAAAAGAACACAACTTTGAGAGTAAAAACTATAATCCCCTGTTACACTAGTGCACTTATCCCAGCGTTTCACTAGTGCTTGGATACCATCTCGGTATGCCAGAGCCATGATCGGACTGCCTGCTCCACATCTGAACAGGAACTCCTTTAACATGCCCAAATGTGGAAATGGCTTTGCACGATGTCAGGACTGACCGAAGGATGTAGTAATAACTCCCAGCGTGTTCGTTTAATGTGCAAGTGGTGTTGGTGAATGATTGTGTCTACAGTTCCCACAGATAGATGTGTCTCTTAGGCAAATTGGCGACAAGTTATCTGGCGATTTTCAAGGATCAGACGTTCTAACTCGCTGAATATTCACTGGGATGACCACAGTGGGCTCCATGCCATCGTCATTCACGGATGTACGTCCTTCTTTAAACCGTGTCCACAATTCAAACGTTTTAGTGCCCCAAAGAGTCTCATCACTGTAGCCTTCTGAAAATCACACTTCATTCAGCAGAACTTTCATCAAGTCCCTCGTATACAGTATCAGGTAGCAAAGTGGTTAGCACTGTCGTCTCACATGTTGAGGGTTGGGAGATTGAGTCTCTCCTCTGGTCTGTGTGTGTGGAGTTTACATGTTCTTCCTGTGCTTGGTGGGTTTCCTTTGGGTACTCCGGTTTCCTCCTACGGTCCAAAGGCTTGTAGGTGATTGGTGTTTTCCCAATACAGTTTTCCCAAATTTCCCAATATCCTGCATTGTGCCAGAAGTAGCCCCTGTTACCCTACACAGGATGAGCAGTATAGCTGAAGGATGGATGTAATAAGTATATTAATCCAAGCCGTCTATCTATTTGGCAACCTCTGTAGTCCAACCATCGGTGGTCATCATTGTATTTATTCCCATTTTTACAACCGTGGTAGGACCACTGAGCATTCACACAGTAGAAGCAATTTGGGAACACCAATTAACCTGACCTGCATGTCTTTAGACTGTGGGAAGAAAACGATGTACCCGAAGGAAACTCACCAAGCACGGGGAGGACATGCAAACTCCATGCACACAGACCCCGAGGCAGGAATCAAACCCGGACCCTGATGGTGCAAGGCCACAATGCTAACCAACAAATGACTGCTGTGGGATTTCCATTATATTCTAGAAATAATGTGTTTTTTTCCCCCTCTTCATCAGATATTTCTATTAGGAACGTCACACAGTGAAGACAGAATTACGTTTCCTTTCATGTCAAGCTGGAGAATCAAGAGCTCATCCAAACATCTGTCTCTGGAATCGATTACTGCCTTGTCTAATCAAGGAGCCGTGCGAAGGCAGAAAAAAAAAAAAGCTACGATTTATTTCATCTGGAAGATGCCGCTTATGGAAATAAGATGTTCCTCCAATCGGAGAGATGGCTTTACAAACAGGGTGCATTGTTGCTCGTAAATTAACTGTTCAACAAACATGAATTTCCATATCCTATGTGATTTCATGTTTGAAAAGAGGAACATGTGTTTAATTAATTTGACTGTGGAATTGTATTGGATGGCTGGGAATTGAATGTTTTGCATTCTTTTCGGTAATTAATTGGACTATGCAATTAATATTTGCTGAAGGCCTCCCCTGGAGAAACTTGTACCATAAAGGGTGGAGGATTTCGGACTTTCTCCCATGAGCGGCATGTCGAACTCGTTACTCGCTATTACAGTCAAGAGCGAATAAAATGCAACACATTCATCTTTGTGTTTTTCCAACAATTGCATTTAAGTAAGCTTGGACTGTTTTAGTCTCAAAGATTGTTTTAATCACTCACTCACTCACCATCTATACTGCCTTGTTCTGTATACTGTACATGGACGTGGGGGGCCTGGAGCCTATCCCAGGGCACGAGGTGGGGTACACTCTGGACAGGGTGCCAATCTCATTCACATACAATGGGTCATTTGGGAACGACAATTAGTCTACTTTGTACCACGTACCCAGAGGAAACCCACGGACACAGACCCGAGGTGGGAATCGAACACGGATCCTGGAGGTGTGAGGCACAGTGCTAACCACCGTAACGAAGCCACCGTACCGCTAAGATTGTTTTAATCTCCTGCAAAAATAACTGTCTGAAAATGACGAGATGATCCAAAATTGGTTTGGAAAGCAAGCTCGGATTTTCCGACATGAAAAAGGACAACTCGGAATTCCTACTCAAGAAGGTTCAGGATATGCCACCATGTCAGACTCCATGTGAATGGAAGGTTCTCAGAAGGATAGTAAGACACCCAAACGTGTGTGTGTGTGTGTGTGTGTGTCTGTGACAGCACCCCTTCTCGTCGGCGCACCCTACACCTCCTCATCATTCCTATTCTCGGTTGTGAATAGCAGTCTGATTTGCTCGTCTGGACGCTGTGTGTAAACACACACTGAGCATGCTCAGAAGAGGAGATCCAATTGACATAATGATGCAGCTTTATTTTTAGCTCCTAACAAGTGGGAAGGATGCTTGTTCACTCGGAAGGGGTCATTTAAAAAATGAAAAAAAAAAAAAGATTTTTTTTTTTGAATGAGCTGGTAATAATAATAATAATAATAATAATAATAATAATTCTTGGTCTGTTTAGTCAGGATTGTGAATGTTTTGTAATGCCTAGAGAAGTGCGTCATCAGGTGAGAGAGAGGTCATGTGATCGTTAAACCCGGGTGATGATGCGTATAACGAGAAGAGGACGCGGTGATCGGGACCCTTGAGGAACTTGTGAAGTGGTTCGAATGGATCTCTCCGGGCACCGTGGTGGCATTGATCCTGTAACTGACAGGTCAGAGATGAGTTCCTGATGCTTGAGTCAGCAAAAGTGAGATAGGAATCTGGTGATTTCGCACTATCAGAAAAAAACAGCTGACGGGAAGGGGCGAGAAGGTCGAGGCGCCGGAGGACAACCATTTTCACCTGGATGCTTTTTTTCTTTGACAACAAAACTCCACTTTTATGTTGAGGCCTCGGGGATAAAAATCATTAATAAGGATGAACGGCTGAGGAAGCAACAGTGTCTCTCAGGTACCTTGAAACAGAGAGAACGAGAGATATGATGTCATAGAAAAAGTTTTTTTGTTAAGTGCAATTAAAACAGATTTATCCATCTCTCGCTCTCTCTCTCTCTCTCTCTCCATCAATTCAATTTGGCGACGTTTCCTAAAACACGATCCTTCCAGCAGTTACGTAATTACCAAATCATTGCGAAGATTAACACACTAAACAAACATTATCTGTACCTGCAATAACAAGTGCAAGTTTTTTATCAAGATAGGAGAGTCAGATGAGACTGACCTGGTGACGTCACTGCCATCTGCTGTCCAAAAGTGGTATAACAGGCATTTCTCTTTTAACATGCATTCAATTACTAGTGTGGGCTTTTAATATCCCAAAGTGGTGACGTCATTCCTCTCAGTTTAGGCAAGGGGAAAAAATACATAGTCGAAATTAAAGAAATAAAACATATCATGCAAGTTATAATAATAATAATAATAATAATAATAATAATAAAAGTGTATTTTTTATAATATGCTCAAGATTGATTTTTTTTTTACAGAAGTCAATTATAAAGTATTTGAAACAAACTGAACTAAATGAAAATTAAGAGTATTCAAAGGAAGAGTTCACTGCAGCTAACCAAAGAAGGATTCAGTAATAAAACCAGAGAGAGAGAGAGACAGAGAGAGAGAGATATTCTAGTACAGATGAAATCTTCCTGAACGACTGATTTTGTTTCGAGGGTTTATGCTGCCATCTCGTGGACAAAATTGGAAACACAGTTGTAAAGGCACAGTTAAGCACTGAGGGCTTACACAGACTTGTAGTGATCTCAGAAGTGAGTGTAGAGAAAAGGAAAAAGGAAAGACAAACAAATAAATAAAAAAGAAAGGAATAATTAATGAATGAAAGATTGAAAGAACAATAAACAATTAAGAGTGGGAGATAAAGAAAGACAAAGCAACCGAGAATAAAAAGAAAGGAGAAAGAAAGAAATTAAAAGTGAGAGAAAAGGGATACAAAAAATTAGGGAAAGAAAATAACCAGAACAAAAAGGAATGACAATGAAAGACACAAAGGATGAAAGGAAAGATGTAAAATAATTGAGAGTGTGAAAATAATGAAAGAAAATAAAAACAAATGTAATTAGTGTGAGAGAAAGAGACAAACAAAAACAAAGAAAGAAAAAATAATTTTGACTGAAAGAACGTGGAAAGAAAGAGAGAAAGAAAGAAAGCCTATTAAGAGTGGGAGAAAAGTAAAGAAAAAAGAGTGACAAAAGAGCGGAGAAAACAAAGAAAATGTGAATGAAAAAAAGATAAGAGAAAGAAGGAAAAAAAAAGAAATGACAATAAAATAGACACAAAGGATAAAATAAAGAAATGGAAAGAGAATTTAAAAAAATTGTTTAAAAAGGAAAAAAAAACAATGAAATTTTTGAAGAAAGAGTGAGAAGGAAGAAAAAGAAAGAAAGATAATGAAGGTATAGATAGATAGATAGATAGATAGATAGATAGATAGAATTAAAACTTTGGAATCTCTGTCAGAATACAGGGTAATTTTCTCAGGTAATGACATCATCATTTTAATTATTATTATAATAATTATGTTATTTAATTAGCTGAAAACGTGGCTGCTCTTGAGCAGTGTGTGTGTGTTTTTATATGTGTGTGTGTGTGTGTGTTTACATCACTCACATCTCTCAGGGGTGTATAAAAGCAACACTTTGTTTTTAACCCTGTGAAATCAGGTCAGTGTGTAGAAACACAAGAACTGTTCATGCATTATACACTGTGCCTTGCAAAAGTATTCACGGGAATTTTTACCATTTGATAAACACAACATGCCCACCATTTGAATATGGCAAACAATAATTAACACAAAAAAAAGTGTGCGTAAGTATTCACCCTCTTATCCAATACTTTGTAGAGCCATGTTTGGCTGTGATTGCAGCTGAAAGACACTTGGACTATGTCTGTACTGGCTTATCACACATAGTCACTGGGATTTTGGCCATTCTTTAAGACAAAGCTGCTCCAGTTACAGTTCTTGTTAGTTAGATAAGCGGTGTTGGTGTACAAACATTTTCTAGTCATGTCACACATTTTCACCAGGATTGAGATCTGGGTTTTGACCCGGGTTTGGGTCAATGCAACTTGTTTGGAGACTTCCTTTTAAACCACTCCAGCACAGAGTAAGCATTATGTTTAGGGTCGTTATCCTGCTGGAAAGTGAATCTCCACGCCAGTCTCAATTCTCTGGCAGACTGAAACAGATTTGGTCTACAAAACGACCTCTATTTAGTGCCATCCATCATTCCTTCAATCCTGAGCAGTTCTACAGTCCCAAACATTCTTCTAATTTTCCCTTTAAGCAGTGTCTTGTTTTTTCTGGCCACTCTTCCATAAAGCACGGCTCTGTGCCGTGTACAGCTTCAAACGCTCCTCTGGACAGATGGCACTGATGTGGATCTTAGCAGCATCATGTTGACTCTGATAAACTCCTCCATGCCCAGTGAGTGAGGTTTAAATGTTGATCTTCTCCTGTCAGGTTTGTAATTCTTTCCATACAGTTCTAATGGATTTAATGATGCTCTGTGGGATGTTTAAAGTTAGGGATGTCTCTTTTTAAACCCAACCCTGATCTGTCTTATTCTACTTCTACAAAACTAGATGCCTTAATAATAAAAATAATGAGACGTTTATTCGATTATTCTTCCTGAATGACTAAATAAATTAGTACATAAAATTGTGTGTGCAAATTAAATAAAATACAAATAAAATTTTACTTAACTAGATAGATAGATCTAAACAATTACAGCAAAAACAAAAACAAAAAAAATTAAAATGAATGAACGAATGAATGAATGAATTTTTACCCAGAAATAAAAATCTGACTTCTCTGCTTAATAGATAGATATAACTAAACAATTACAAAACAAACAAACCAACAAATAAATGTATAAATAAATAAATGCATAAATAAATAAATAAATAAATAAATGAATGAATGAATGGATTTTTTTACCCAATTTTTTTTTCAGTTTGATAGATAGAATTACAAAGCAAACAAACCAACAAATGAATAAATAAAACAATAAATGGATTTTTACCCAAATGCTTTTCAGATAGATAGACAGATAGAACTAAATAATTACAAAACAAACAAACATGAAAAAAGAATTATCCAGATGATTCTCAGCTTGGTCAATAGATAGATAGATAGATAGATAGATAGATAGATAGATATAAACATTTACAACTAAACAAACTAAGCATTTATACCATAAATACAGTGAATAAAAAAGAATTACGCAGAAATTAAAATCTGACATCTCAGCTTTTTCATCCATCAATCAATTAATTTGCGTATCTTCCACTCTATCATGTGCTCTTCCTAATAAGCTGACATATGCAAAATACTACTAATAATAATGAATCATTGTACTGTTATTTTTATCTGACAAATAAAGGCTTTTTTTTTTTTTGTTAATCAGTAAATATGTAGTATGTGATACTCTTTTCCAGATTAAGAGAAACTGAACCCGGCTGGAGAGTTCTTGAGTTCTTGACTTGCTCTGATGTAAATCACCGTTTTTGCGCGGTGCTGTAGAACGTTCTAATCAGAATGGATGAAGCGCTCTGGCGGCTCGGCTGATGGATGGAGTTTCGCAGCGGCAGAAGGTCAGAGTGTTGATGAGAACGAGTTACAGATCAGCGCTTTATCAACACCCGGTGCAATGAAACGACTCGGGACCGGAAACCGTTCACACGCCGTCATGATCCTGCTCCACACTAAACACTTCCTGCATCCTGGACTTCAGTTTGAATTGATGTGTGAGTCAGAGAGAGTGTGTGGAGTAAAAAACACTTATGCAACAGATACCTACATGATAAAGTGCTTAAAAGCCAGTGGGTTTATATATAATTACAGAGCAATCTGTGTCTTAATTATGGCAAGAGATATAATGAGGAATGAAATAATGAGAAAGTAGTTAATTGTAATTGTACTGTAGCTGTCTAGACTTGAGCCGGCCTCTCTTTAGACATAGGATTTCATTTCGCGTGTTTGTTCTGCGGAACCCTTACAGGTTAGCACTATCGCCTCGCACCTCCAGGGTCCGGGTTCGATTCCCATCTCGGGGTCTGTGTGCATGGAGGTTGCATGTTCTCTCTGTGCTTGGTGGGTTTCCTCCCACAGTCCAAATATTGTTATTGGCGTTCACAAATTGCCCCTAGTGTGAGATTGAGAGTGTGTGTTTTTGTGTGTGTGTGTGTGTGTGTGTTGTGTGTGTGTGTGTGGGCTCCAGGCCCCCTGCGACAGGATCAAGTGTGTGAGTGTTTGCTCCGCATTTTGTTTTTCATTTAATACATCAAAAAGTGTACACCATTTACTCTCTCTCTCTCTCTATTAGAATAGATAATTAGTTTAATTACGATCAGATGTAATGAGCCCTATTCAGCCGTATTGAAGAACGGTTCAAGGTGGCGCAGAGGCGTCGATATTTTTTTTCCCCCTTCCTGCTGAGAAATCAATGAGCTCATTCGGAATCAAATGGAGCTTGAAATTCAAGAGCTGGAAAGAAAAACTGGCAACGCTTGGACAAAAAAAAAAAAAAAATGCAACAACATCAACAAAAACAACAAACAGCTTGATTATTGCTGCTGTTTTCTAAGGGGGGAAAAGCCGTTTTAATATGCACCAGCTACCTGCAAGACACTAATCTGCGTACCGCACGAAAGAGCCGAGTGCTCAGATGGGATTTTGGTGCTTTTAGTACCATTTGGCGCTAAAGTGTCAAGTGTTAATGGATGTGAGAAATCCAGACACACAGCACACCCAGTGTACACATGGGGAATTACACTGTAAGGTCACTCACCTTGACTTTCTGCTACAAAAAAAGCATTTAACCTCGGGTGTAATTCCAGGCAAACTAGATAACGCGGAGATAAACTTTAATGAGTCGAGCAGCAGGGCTTTTGGATCAAACCGAAGAGAGCAGATATTTATCTAAATCAGAGAGTGAATTACAGTAACGTTCACTCACCCATAGTGGAGACTCTTCGGCTGGGGTCACGCTTGTGTCATGGTGACAGTAAACCTTTAGACATGCGCACTTCTTACACTACATCTACCCCCAAGAGGGTGCGAATAGCACTGAGACCACCTAAGATAAAAAAAGATAGATAGAGAGAGAGAGAGAGAGAGACAGAGCATTAATTTTCAACTCTTAATTAAAGCATGATGTTGACTTAATTAGTTCATTTAGTCCTTTCTGGTAATGAAGTGTCAATAATTGATGAAAAGCATAATAATAATAATAATAATAATAAGAAGAAGATGATTAGTTACTAAGCAACATTTTAATAGCATGTAGCATAAAATGTTTACATAAATATTGTATATAAGTGTCATTATCAGCTGGTGTAAAATTTAGATAATGTAGAACTGGATGCAGGAAACCAAGTTTTACATTCAGGCATTTGGCAGACGCCCTTATCCAAAGCGACTTACATTTTTTTAAATATAATTATAAATCTGAGCAGTTGAGGGTTAAGGGCCTCGCTCAAGGGCCCAACAGGGAAAACTTGGTGGTCGTAAGTGTTTGAACCTGGGATCTTCCTAACCGTAGTCCAATGCCTTAACTATTAAGAGCTACCCCTGACTTTTCCAGTCCAACTATCAGTTTACACCTTAATCCAGACCTCAACTGATCCAAAATGGGATTTAGATATTACTGTTGGTTTTACTGGTGAGACGGTGACTTAGTGGTTAGCACTGTTGCCTTGCACCTCCCAGTTTCGGGTTGATCCCCGCCTCAGGGTCTGTGTGCATGGAGTTTGCACGTTCTCCTTGTGCTTGGTGGGTTTCATGCAGATTAGGCTAATTGCCATTCCCAAATAGCCTGTATTGTGTGTGCCCTGTGATGAATTGGCATCCTGTCCAAGGTGTACGCCACCTTGTTCCCTAAGTCTCCTGGGAAAGGCTCCTGCTCCTCATACTATGATCTCTGCAAGGGAACATGCTGTTCAGGTTTGTGATTGCACTTGCATAACAATGAGAACAAGGAACACCATGCAACTGTAAAGTAACTAGAAAGCTAAGATGTCCCTCATGGTAACATTCATTCATTGATCTTCGCTACCACTTATCCTGTACAGGGTTGTGGGGGGCTGGAGCCTATCCCAGAAGACATAGGGCAAGGGTCGGCGTACATGGTGGACGAGATGCCAATCCATCACAGGGCACACTACGAGCAATTTGGGAACGCTAATTAGCCTAATCTGTGTGTCATTGGACTGTTAGGGGAAACCGGAGTACGCAGAGGAAACCCACCAAGCACAAGGAGAACATGCAAACTCCATGCACACAGACCCGAGGTGGGAATCAAATGGTCGACCCTGGAAGTGACAGTGCTAACCACTAAGACGCCCTGTCACGGCCTGCCAGGTCACGCCCACCTGTCAAACCAAGCCATGATCTCCCACGACTTTATTCCATACTCCAGTTCACTGTTTCAATTTTGCCGGCTCATTAACGGGCTTGAGCGCACCTGCCACTCATTTCATTCATTCCTCTGCTCTATTTAACTCGCTCACAAACAACCACCCTTTGCCAGATTATTGTGTGCCTTAATGCCCAACTCTCCAGCGATTTCACCTGCCTTGCTACTTGATCTCGACTCACCCTTTGTTTTACGGATCACGCTTTTTGCTTCACGTCTTGGATCGTTGTTTGTTTGGATTTCTGGGCAACGACCCCCGCTCTCGCATCTCGACCACGAATCCGGATCACGGACTCTGTTTGTCTTCTCGGCTTTGACCCACGCACGCTCACCACCACGACTCATCTCCACGAAGCACGCATAGCACCCCTGCTTTGCAACCCGGCCGACGCATGCCTCATCTTCACAAGGCAATCAGTGCATTCAACAACATGCGCTCTGCACTTGGATCCACCACGCCCGCCCGGACCATAACACACCCATGGTAACATTTCCGAAAGAAAATGAAACAACATTCCAACATGAAGAGAAGCGTGGACATGAGATATACATGCTGTATGTGGGAAGCTGTTGGGTCCGTCCTGATCTCCTGTCTGAATTCTAAACCCTGTTAAAAAGGTACGGGAGCATAAAGAAATTCTAACTTTGCAAAATCAACATTGTCCAGACTGGACATCATCGAAACATCATTACAACTATATTACAATGCTCATCCAGGCTTCCTGCTGGGGAAAGTGATCAGATGGAAAGTGCTGGCATGCTGGAATTCACTTCGCTTTGTGATGAGCTGCAACTTGAACTAAAATCTCTGACATTAGCTTCAAAAGGTTTTACCAAATCCAGATAACAGCTACAAAAAATAGACTTTCTGAAAAATCTGAAGGTTTTTAAAATTAAATTAGAGACTGGTTTGTTTTTAGCGCAGGTAGATTCCCAGGCATGCTTTTTTTTTTTTTTTTTTTTTTTTGGGAATGCACTAATGCACACCCATGTAACACGCAATAGCTTTTTTAAAATATCAGCACAAAAAATACATTTTCAATGATTTCAAATATTGATTTCCAAATAATGGAATGGAACAAAAGAGGAGATTGTGAGCATATCATGATATTTAAGAAATATCATTGGGTTAGCATTATTGATCGCACATTCAGACTTTGAAACCATGCTCTACTTTCCACTCCATCTGCATTTCACATCCTTGCAAGTTTTATTAAATATAAAAATAATCACACTCCAGATCGATACTCTCAATCTGAGGTGCTTGATAAAGTTGTAGAAAGAGTTTATCATCTGTACCCTTTCCTGTTTGCAGTTCACTCTCCTTTTTTAGATCTTGAGAGTCTGAGCATAAGCTCTGAACAAACACAGATTACAGAACTGTGGTCTTCTGTGACCTCATAAATTGTTAGCACACACCACACAACAAAATATTGATGTCTTTTAGAGAGCTATAATACATAGTAAATATGTACTGTACACATGAAGTGAGATGCTCCTTTTTCAGTTTCTTTTCTTCCTCATGTAGTTCTCCTTGCTATTTATTCAGATTTCCGTAAAGAACCTTTGTGGCAGCTGCTTTGCTTTTGTTAAATCCTATATCCACTATATAGAATAAAACTCACTCATCTGTATACAGGGTTATGGCGGGGCCTGGAGCCTGTCCCAGGAGACTTAGGGTACGAGTCAGGGTCCATTCTGGACAGGGTGCCAATCCATCGCAGGGCACACACACTCTTTCACACACTACAGGCAATTTGGGAACACCAATTAGCTGAATCTGCATATCTTTGGACTGTTGGAGGAAACCGGAGTACCTGGAGGAAAACCACCAAGCATGGGAAGAACATGCAAACTCCATGCACACAGACTCAAAGTGGGAATAAAACCCAGACACTGGAGGTGCAAGGTGATAGTGCTAACCACTAAGCCACCATGCCGCCTATATACAGTGTTCTAACAAGACGGTCACATAGTAAAAGCTTCTATTTAAACATAATACTATAGCCATCATGGTGGAGTTATTCTAAAAAAAAATCTAAAATATTAAGTAAAACATCATTTCCATATACACGTCAAATCATCCCTGGCATTTCTGAGCATTTAAAAAAACGTTCCTACAGTAGGTCTATATTTAAAAGCTCTCTGATTGCATTTTTTATGCAAATGGTATCATTTATCCATCAAATATGAGATTTGCACGCTCACAGAGAGCGTTTCAGCCAGGCGCTCCAACACTGGGGTTGTGACAGCTCTAACTTAATCTTATCAGACCATGGCTCGGGGAGATTCTTAGATTTGTGCCTACTTTGTTAGCACAGCAGAGTCATCTGCTGTCTAACAGCCAGTGCTTTTCTAACTATACTACAAGAACCATCCATTTATTATGAATGTCGCATGGCATGTGGCACCAGATCAATGCATTAAATTATTAATTGTACAGCAGGCACAGCTTCTGGACTGTTTAATGTTGCCAAAAGTTTTTAAAAATAAGCATCAACCGGTCTTGATACGAGCATCAGCTCTCCAGAAGTCTGTAAGTCTGTTTCCACTATAGCCTCAGACTACTCTACTCGGCTCTCAGCAGTGGATCCTGTCCTGATCAGCCCAGCTTTTCTTTTCACTAAAGTTGCAAAGAGTTATATAAGAACTGCTCATTCTTCTTCAGCCTCAAGATCACTCTACTTTTGACTGTTTTTTTTCCCCACCATTCTGTGTAAACTTTCAAGACGGTATAAAAATCCCAGAAGATTAGCAGTTATTGAAGTAACAATCTGGCACCTAGAACTGTGCTGTGGAGATTACTTTTCCTCCCCTGTGTTTGACACTGAAGATCGCAAGTTCTTAACTTGTATCTGTGCGATTTTATGCATTACCCTGCTGCTGTACAATTGTATGAATGACATAAGTGAGTAGATACTCCTAATAAAGTGGTCGAGTGTATCAAGACATGTTCTGATATAAAGCACGTGAAGCAAAAAAAAAAATAAAGCCAAAGCTTCATATTAAACAGTCTGTCTGTTTGTCAGTCAACCTGTCATGGATTACTGAATGCAAATAGGAGCCGGGCAGGAACTTGGCATTGGAGAAGGGCTGGGAATTATTGTTGGCTCTCGGACGAAGTGTCTGCTATGTTGGCTTTCAAAAAGACCCTGATTGGACAAGACATGGGTTTGTGGTGTTGGAGCAGGGCATGGTTGTGCCAGAGCAGGGCCTGGCTGGGACAGGGCTCAGTAGACCACCTGCTTTGACGTCCACACAGATGGACTTGAGTTTGCCAAGTTTGCTGCTGCAAAGAAGGAAGGTCTCCAGGTTGACATCCCCAAGAACCTGTGCTGGAAATGGTGCAGTAGTGATAGTAGACGAC
Organism: Clarias laeviceps; assembly: GCA_030014305.1. NCBI lineage: Eukaryota > Metazoa > Chordata > Actinopteri > Siluriformes > Clariidae > Clarias > Clarias laeviceps. Next base: position 13,983,772 of record JAQMYJ010000013.1, on the reverse strand, counting down.
CTGACTGACCTTTACATTGCACTGTAAAGGAATGCGTGATTGCGTTGAGATACCATGTGCAATAAGCGGTTTTGTGGAGATCGCCATATTGACCTCCACAGGGTGCTGTGCTGTTCATAAAGTATGGCTGTGGAGTTCACCGTGTTGACCTCTACAGAAAGCTGACCTCAAAGCACCCCTCACCCCCAAAATGGGTAACTTGGGTAGAACTTACTTGAGCAGGCAGATAAACTCCACTAGGTTCTCCTGGCTTAAGTCTCCCTGGGGTGGAGCGGAGCACCATAAAAACCATAAAACACCATAAAATCCTATGCATTTTCTCTGGCCTCAGATCCATGAGGCTCATCCAGTAGAACCAGCACTGTTGCGGAAATTCATCAGCAGGGAACCTGACTCCATCATACCGGACTTATACCATTTGTTAAGGAAAGCAGAGTGTATTGATGCTCTCCCTGGGCTTCACTGCTACATCTGTAAATGTGTCTTATGCTCTGTCATGATTTGAACGAATCAAGGATGCAGGTGCAGGCATGGATTTATTAATCATATTGAAAAAATTAAACAAATCACACAAAAAAGAATATGGCACAGGACTAGGACCTATGAATTAGATTTTCAGCATTAGCCTTAACGTTAGAAAAAAAGTTAATACATAATAAATGAAAGTTTACCATTGTGATAAAGATCCATTGTTGTGCCATATGTTTAAACAGAGTGCTGAAATATTAATGACATGATCATAAGCCTCACTGATCTGTATTTACTTCTACGGTTAAAATGCATTTCCAATGATTCCAGCTTTTGCCGAGCTTAAACTTCAAAGCCCAACGTAAATCGAGTCTGTTGTTAAGAGAAAAGAAGAATCATTTACCGCCTCATAACAACACATGAATAGATTAGAATATGATTTGCATAAATTGGACTTATATTCGTGACTGGAGCTCTTTGATCGAAAGACAAGCGCTGTGTTAATGCGCTAGCTAGCTTTCCAAGCTCCTGCTATTTCAAATAAAGAGTCGAGCTCTGAGAGAGAGAGCTAATAAATCGCGTGCGAGTTCAAGCACGAATAAATTTCTTTTAAGATAAACATCGGCCCGGATTGATCTGATGGAGTTGTGTGCTCAGGCCTGCACCTCGTGGTTTAAGGTCAACATTAAATAACATTTGAAGCAAGTGGTTCAGGTTCTGTCATTTGACATTTGCGTGTAATTTAGTTAAATTAAAAGTCTGTGCTTTGCTGACATTTACTGCCTCGGCAACATGCAATGTTTAATCTTACCGGGTGATGGAGGATGACGTGTCTGAGCTGCTCTGGCCAGAGGAACGAAGAGATAAAACTCCTCCGAATTTTCCTGAAATATGACAAAGACACAAAGAGAAAGAGAGAGAGACATGTTAAGAGTGAGACCACTTGACCAAAACCCCCGTATGGACAAATTAGTTCTCAAACCTTTCAAACCCGGTCCTAGATCAGATGCACCAAGCACAGGGAGAACATGGACACAGACCCGACCCCACGGAGGTGCAAGGCGACAGTGCCAACCACTAAGCCACCGGGCCGCCTCCGCTAGCTACACTAAATATATACAAAAGCTGAATATCGTCCTTATTTTAGATGCATTTCATTTCAAGTCCAGAACTGTGCAATATGTCGCCTTGCACCTCCAGGGTTCGGGTTCGATTCCCGTCTCCGTGTATGGAGTTTGCATGTTCTCCCTGTGCTTGGTGGGTTTCCTCCGGGTACTCCGGGTTCTTCCCACAGTCCAAAGACATGTAGATTAGGCTAATTGGCGTTTCCAAATTGCCCGTAGTGTGTGAATGAGTGTAAGTCTGTGTGCCCTGCGATGGATTGGCACCCTGTCCAGGGTGTACCCCGCCTCATGCCCTAAGCCTCCTGGGATAGGCTGCAGGTCCCTGCGACCCTGAATACAGGATAAAGCGGTATAGAAGATGATGATGATGATGAACTGTGCAATATACACAGTGATATGTATTAAACCACCCATCCTTTCTTTATATGAAAGTAAATTAAACGATGTAGATTAAATAAACAAAATGGGAACAAATGTTTTGCTGTGACAGGTTACAAAGTGTTTATGCAACATCAGCAGCAACCTCAATTCCCCTCTCATCTATTCCAACCACTTATGATTAGGTTCAAGTATCATTTGGGTTTTTTATGATACTGGTACCAAATCAATCCTTAAAAAAAAGGCACAAAAATGCTGGATAACATTAAAGAACAGTTTAATATATATATATATAAGGAGAGAGAGAATAAATAATATATTTAGATTATACATAAATATAAGTAAATACAAAACATCAATTTAAGCGTGATCAGCTTAGCGAGCTAATGCTACCTGCTGCCACCAAAGCCAGTCTAATTACCACATGCACGCACTGCACTCACGCGGATGCTCTCATTTCCCAAGTTTTAATGCGGAATATGAACACAACATGCACACTCGTGTTGCCACAAACATTATTTGGATTTTATCACGTGCATTTTCTCTGTCGTAAAATCATGTCTCACGTGCGGTTTCATTCGGTTCTGATACATACCGGTTATATAGGTACTGGTGCCATATTGGCACCAGGTTTCGGTACCCAATCCTACTCATGATTCAGCATCATCAGTATACTAATCACCGGCCTAATCATCTGTCATCATCTGCACCTGTTTCTCATTAAATTAGTTTTTTATTTTCTATGCTTGAATGATTCAAAGGTCACTGTGTGGCTTAACCAACAAAAATATTCCTTTGAAACTGGTCGGGTACAGGGACTGGACTGAGACCAAAAGACAAAATGAGAGGCAAAAAGTCTTTCAGGAAGCCTGGGGAACAATTCCACATTAAAAATAGACGAAAGTCTGTCTCATCGAAAGCGAAATATGAAGAAATGATGGGAATTTTGCATAGTCCTGTACAGTATATCTATATCCTACAGGACCCGATTCAAGATGAACGCTGAGTTACGTAAATCGATGGAATAGATCAAACGCCTCACATGTAATCATACCATCTCCGGCAGCGTGAATGCATTGTTAAGCTGTAACGCTGGATTCTACGCTGGAAAAGTGTTCATTTTCCCCGCACTGTCTGCAGGGAAGTAAATTGATTTGCCGATCGACTGAGCGGACCTGCAGTGACCCCTGCACAAGTCCAGATCCAAACAATCGATGGCGAAGTGTTCCAAACAAGCTTACACTAAAGCCACTCACTCCCAGTGTCGAGGAATCGATGTCGGCGAGCGAGCAGTAGATATGGAGATAACACTCCTACAGACTATCAGAACAAAGCAGTCGATGTGAAAGGGCACAGCAGGAAACAGAAGGGAACTGAGCATTATTTCTTATTCATTTATTTTTCTCCAAGTGCCTCATTACCTCCTTATTATCTCTCGGGCTGTATAGTCGGGAATAAGCTTGACTGTTTTGACTTTTTTTTTATTCTGAGGAATAATGCAGGACTAATGTTAATGAGGCACATTTGTCACATTTTTTTTGTGTTCCTCCCTGTTCTTAATGAGACAATCGTAGCGTTCCCTTCATTTTTCAAGAACGGAAAAAAAAGGGGTAAAGAAACTTTTCTCCTCACACAGTGACTTTGCTGAAAACCCCCAAGAGAGTTTTGTGTTTATATTCACGCGGGCTAATTATGCAAGAACGGCTGTTTACCCGATAGATCAAAAGGTTTATTCCCCTTTCTTGCAGTCTGATCTAAAAATGAGTGCTTTGGATCCGAGCGCCAACAAAGAGCGCCGTGTTCGTGCTCCGCCCAGTTAGCGCGCTAATTAATTAGCTTGTCTAATTAGCTTAATGATTTGCAAGCGGGGGGAAAAAAAACAACAGAAAATAAAAAACCTCAGTTTATAGTTACAGAAACTCATGAAAGAAAAAATAATTTAGGTAATTTAAAATAATAAACCTGAAATAAAAAAAAAATCCTGCTAATACGTATAGCCTTTGCCGCCCGTCTTTTTTAGGATCTAGATTTATTGTGTTGTAGTTAATTTACCTACAATGTTACGCACCAGTCTGACAATTAAATGAGTTCTCTAGCAGCATATGGCGCTTGATCTGCGCTGTTCTAAATTTAAAGCTTCCCTTGGTGATTAAAACTTTTGCTGTGTTTGGAGAGGAGAGTCTGTTTCACACCACGCTGCCTCCACTCTTCACAGCAGGAGTGTGTGTTTGTGTGTGTGTGTGCTGGATATCTCCCAGCGCGCTCAGGTGCCGCGTGCTCGAACGCTCGCTCGCACGCACAGACGCACACGCGCGCTCACATCACACAAACCTGACACCATTCTGTCAGAAGCTGTCAACACAGCGCTCGCCGCGCGCGCCCACCACGACTGAGAGGGAGGCAGCGTCTCGGTTTCTGCTGTGCAATTTTTTATTTATTTATTTATTTATTTTCTGCTGAGAACAGCTGGCTGCGTGTCACGCGCACGCCTGAAAACACGCCGATAATTAGCACGATCCGTTCCAGTCTGGACTCGGCAGCGGGACGGAGAGAGAGTGACAGAGAGTGCACGTCGGAGGAAACTGAAACAAGACAGAAAAGGCTGGAAATAATGGTGAAAAGAGAGAGAGAGAGTGGGAGAGAATGAGCAAATTACATACAGTAGATATAGAGACATAGTAGAAGAGAGAAAACTGGATCTGGGAGAGAAGTGGAGATAAACAGGGGCAGAGATTAGATAATCAATATGAAAAGGCAGCAGGAGGCAAAGGTAGAGAAACTACTGTAGTTAAAGAGTTAAAAGGTTAAAGCTAAAAATAATCTGATGAGCTTCAATGTAATCAGTGATATCATTACTATTTCAGGTTGAAGCCCACGTACAGTACACGTCTGTCTGTCTTTCTGTAACCTATTAATACAAAGAAATCACATTCTGTAAGGTTGAGTATCTTAGTCGTTTTACGCTGTTCTTCTTTCATCGTCAGACAAGGACACTCCCCTGTTCTGTAATCGGAGAGCGAATCACAGATGAGAAATCGGAAAATGTAGATCGGATAAAGATTCTGTCTTAAAACGACTTAAGTGCGTTAAAATTCACTTTTACTGTACCACTGCAGCGCTGTTATTTCAGTGGAGAAAATATGAACTAATCCCAGTAAAAATATTCGGTTTAGCTTTTCTAATTAATATCTATTGGTGCAGGTGTTTGTTTACATTAAGCAAGTAGCGCATTAGTAGCTTAAGATAAGATAAGATAAGATATACCTTTATTCATCCCACAGTGGGGAAATTTCTTTGTTACAGCAACGAAGAAAAAAAAAATTGTGCAAATAAAAAAAAAAAATAGGGACATTACCGTGTACAAATACAAAAACAATACAATAATTGCACTTTCAGACAAACAAATTGACCTAGTTCCAAACTTTTAAAGTAGACTATTAAATCCGGTACATAGCTGTTCATAACATCGCTTTTACTCAACATTTTGATTTCACCTACTGTATGGTGCAGGTTAAAATTCAGATGCGAAAGTTTATTTAAATCCTGTCCAGTGGTCGATTTAAGACACGCCCACAGTTTGACACGGCGGTGCAGTACACACTGGCAAAACCTTCAGCTAATAATCTGGCATATGACTGCCCATAACTTCACTTCTACCTAATATTTAGATTTTATCTATGGTGCTGGTTTAACTTCAGGCAAATACCTAAGGACTGGCAAAGATTCATTAAATTCTGTCTGGACAGTTTTGTGTGATGCTGTGACAAAAGCCCGCTGGACAGACATACAGACATACAGACAGAAAATTTTCCAAGACTGGTTTCGGGTCCTTCAATGTAAAAGATATTATTGAAAGAGTGAGTTCTGACCAATGTACAGTACAGACAAAACCTTTCTTTTATTTATATAGATAATTTAATAAACTCTGCCACACATACTGTATATAATTAGTGTTCTACTTTAACTACAATCCTTAAATGGTGCATTTTGCCTAAAACAGAACAGAAGGATTTTAAATAGTCTGTGATTAAAAACGAACTTTTAATGAGGCACCCAACTGAAATAAAATCTCTGGTTACTATAAAAACATCTGAATATGATGGAATATGAGCAGAGTAAAGGGGTATTATGAGGAGTCAGACAGGACATATAGAGTGTCATGGGACATGAGGAGTGTGACATGATATGAGGATTGTACAGTGATATTATGATGTGTGTGAACTGACATTAAAGGGAATGTAATGAAACATGAAGAGTGTAAAGTGACAGTATAGTGTGACGGGACATGCAGAGTGTTAGGGGATAGGAGGAGTGTGAAGGGACAGGAGAAGTTTGAAGTGAAATTATGAGAAGTGTGTAGCAACATTTTGAGAAATGTAACAGGACAAAATGAGGTGTGTGACTGGACATCAGGACTTTGAAGTGACATTACGAAGAGTGAGACAGGGCATAAGAATTAAGATGTGACATTTAGCATATAAAGTGACATTAAGAGGAATGTGATTGGACATTAAAGATGTGTACGAGACATGAGGAGTGTAATGGGACATTCCCAAGCACATTATGAAGAGTTTTGATGAGACATGGAGGAGTGAACCAGGACATGGTTAATGTAGGAGGACATTATGAGAAGTGTGGCGAGACATGGGGAGTGGTACAGGACATGAGGAGTGTGCAAGGACATTATGAGGTGTGTGAGAGGACATGAGGAGTGTGATGGAACATGAAATGTGTGACAGGACATTATGAGGAGTGTTACAGCTCAGTTCATGAGGAGTGTGATGGGACATCATGAGGAGTCTGGAGGGACATTATGAGGAAGGTGAAGACATGTGAAACGTGAATCGAGCATTATGAAGTGTGTAACAGGACATTATGAGAGTTTGACGGGACATGAGAAGTGTGACATGACATGAGGAGTGATGGGGCATTATAAGGGGTTTAACGGGACACGACGAATGTGATTGAACATGAGAAGTGTGACGGGACATTATAAGGGGTGTAACGGGATGTTAACGGGACATTATGAGGAGCGTGTTGGGACAGAACATAAGGAATGGGACAGGACATGAGGAGTGTGACAAGACATTATGAGGAGTGTAACAGGACATTATCAGGAGTGTAACAGGACATTATGAGGAGTGTGACAGACATTATGAGGAGTGTGACGGGACATTATGAGGAGTGTGACGGGACATTATGAAGAGTGTGACGGGACATTATGAAGAGTGTAACAGGACAATATGAGGAGTGTGACAGGACATTATGAGGAGTGTGACAGTACATTATGAGGAGTGTGACGGACATTATGAGGAGTGTGACGGGACAATATGAGGAGTGTGACGGGACATTATGAGGAGTGTGACAGACATTATGAGGAGGCTGACAGACATTATGAGGAGGCTGACAGACA
>JAQMYJ010000013.1:13956400-13968587 GCA_030014305.1 Clarias laeviceps | reverse complement strand
ATCTCCACATCATTGCATTCAGTTTTTATTCACAATTTGTTTAGTGTCCCAACTTTTTTGGAATCCGGTTTGTAAATGAAATGCATTATTATTATTATTATTATTATTATCGAATCTAAATCGGCTTCTCACTAAAGCATGACGTCGGATGTTGCTTCAGTTTGCACGGATCGAGGTCTGCTCTTATTTATATCCGTCTTTCTTGTTATTAATATGGCGGAGAAACAAAGCTGTTATGTTATTGTGGATATTGCGGTAGAATGTCTCGAGAAACAATTTCAGCTGTACTGTACATAATGTCAGTTTGGATTACAGTATATACACTAAAATAAATACTACTCTACATGATTAAGTGATGAAACTTAACATACTGTAATATTTGAATACATTCATTATGTTCATCAAAAGGAGCGAGGAGTGGAAGGCGTTAAGGGTGTCCCTGCAGATGCAGAAAGCCCCGTTCTGTGCTATATTCCCTCACACTTTAATGACCTTCAGAGAAAGATTGAAGGTCGACTTGAATCTCTCTCTCTCTCATGCACGTGCCATCCTCTGCTTTTGACATTTATTGTTTACCAAATGAAATGCATTGAAATGAAGTGCTCTTTAAAGATAGCTGGAGGGCTGACAGTTCTGTCATTTCACAAGCACTGTGTGTCATATGGAATATATGACAAATTATTAGACTGTGAAGACATTTAGCTGGAGAAAACATACAATTTATTATTATTATTATTATTATTATTATTATTATAATAAATAGATTAAAATCGTATCATGGCTAGTAGAGTTGTAAAAGTAGTGTTATGTACCTAGTGTATCTGAAAGCCTGTCAAATCCAAATGTGGTCTGCACACACACACACACACACACGCATAAACAGCAGACTCTCTCTCTCTCTCTCTCATTTTCTCTCAGTTTATTGACACACAGTCCTCTCGGTCCTGCAGGGAGTTTGACTTCTTCTGGTCTCCGACTCGGCTATAAATATTCCTCTCCCACGACGCGCACTCCGAGTCGCGAACAGCTAAAAGCAGCCCCTCTCTGCACAAGGCGTTTATATAAGTCCCAAAAAACACCCTTGCCACACACTCCTCAGGGCGCTTCTTGCTGCACGGAGCGTGCGACGCCAGATCAAACCGATTCTGATCAAACGTTACTGACAAATAACGAAGCGGTGCTATAAATATACCCAACAATATTGTGTACATGCGGGGGTGTGTTTGTGTATGTGTGTGTGTGTGTGTGTGTGTGTGGATGTTTCAACTTGTTCCTGTTCTATAGACTCCCAGCAGGTTCTCACTCTCCAGGCCATACAGAGCAGGTGATAAAATTTTATTAAGACACATCTTGTGACAATTCCATGGTACTTATTTGCTTATATAGTACATGTAGCACACTATGGTACATAGCTCTGCCATGGTACATCCTTTGGTATAATGGTACATGAACTGTGGTATGGTACTATGGAACATGTACCAGGATACTGTCTAAAAATATATCATAAATGTTTGTGTATAATAATGGCAATATTTATATATAGTAGTATCTACTGTATGTAACCACTGTATCTATGTAACAGTAATGAAGTATCATAGTGTAGGTTTTTACACCCTATGCCCTCCCTAATCCTAACACAACCGCTCTATTTTATCCAGCTTTGAGCCCGGCACCGCCTACAATGCTTGGGTAGTATGGGGTGTGGCAACCCATCGGCAGCAGGGCTCGAACCCCAAATCTAGAGCCTTAGCTACCACCACCGTACCTATACCAGTAATATGTACTAGCATATCTAAGATGGTACAGTTTGTACAAGCATACCATATTAGAAACCTGCTGTAATTTGGTAGCCACTGAGGAACCCAATAGGTACCATGGTTGTTGACACACCATAGTACTATCATGGAACCCATTGAAGTGCCGTAGTACCTACACTGGTACTCTATAAAGTCCTGTTGTGCCTACCATGGTAATGTCTGAAGTACTAAAGTAATACTATTAGGGCATTGGTGGCTCAGTGCTAGGTTTCTCACCTACTGTACCATGTTGAAGGCCCGGGTTCGATTCCCAGCCATTCGACGCAGTGCCGGTCCCAAGCCCGGATAAAACAGAAGGGGTTGTGTCAGGAAGGACATTCGGTGGAAAAACCTGTGCAGATCAGGTTGGTCTGCTGTGGCGACCCCTCAACGAGAGCTAACAACAACGACAGTAATAATATGGTATACACCATAGAACAATTTTTTTACTGCATGTCATTGGACTGTGGGAGGAAACCAACCAAGCACATGGAGAACATGCAAAATCAATGCAAACCCGAGGCGGGACTCGAACCCGGACGCCAAAGGTGCAAGGCGACAGTGCTAACCACTAAGCCACCATGTACAAGGTTCACATTGAGAATGTTATGCATAATAAAGTACCTAATATGCATGTTGTATTATTTAAAAAAAAAAAAGTGATATATGTAAGCTAAAAAGAATCTATGAGTCAGGTACAACAGCATAGCGGGACAGATTTAAAGTTGATTCCTTGTGCAACCCGGAAACCTGCCTCTACAAATCTGGCCACGAGTATCACTGAGCAAGAGTGGCCTCGGCGAGTCTCCGGAGTGATCACACGAGGCGCTTGAACCAGAAGCTTGCACCGTTCGCCGTGCACTTGTGATCCAATCACCCGAGACGGATGTTAATTACGATTACTAATCTGAACAAAGATGCGGGAGGCCTTACAAGTGGCACGCTGCATCTCATTGACATGTCCGTCACTTCCTGTTTCACACTGGAAATAATCGAGTGTCTTTTCTCCGAGAGAGAACGAGTTTAAAAATGAGTCATTTGAGGAAAATGCGAGGGAGAGAGAGAAAAAAAAGAGAAAGATATAATAATAGTTGCTTTAGTCACTTCACGAGATCACATGACCTGTCAAAGTAGAGGAAGTCATTTTCCTAAATGACTGCCACTTTCTGAGAAAAATGATAATTCCAGGGAGATTGTGTTGTTCAGAGCAGCTATATCGATTCCGTTCAAACAACAGGCTCGGGGTTGTTTATTAGCCTCGGTCCTGCTGTCCTGCTCTTCCCGCCACCTCAGTGTGGTTTTTACGCCAAAATGTCTTTCAATCGTCCCTTATTTCCATATTAGTGAGCGGAGCGTGGCTAATGAATCATCCGCTCTCTTTCTCTCTTTCTTACCCAAAAGCCCTCCTCAATTACTGTTTTTTTTTCTCCTCCCCTTCTTTGCACTATTCAATTGAGAGCGAGGAGAAGGCATTGTGTTCGAGATAAATAAGAACAGGAAAGGGAAATAGTCGCGGGAGTCTCGTTGTTAGCTACAGCCCTCTGCACACCGGTCCCGAGTGGCAGGTGTGGATCAGGGGAAACGAGATGCACGCTTTTGTTCTTATTTCCGATTCAGGTATGGAACAAAACTGTTATAGCGCGGGAGCCGGACGCGGGCTTGACTGAGAGTGGAGATCGTCACCTCACACAGGCCAGACAGAGGAGCCGACTGGGAACGGTGTTTGGTCTGTAAATAGAGAGCTTTGTGAAAAGAGGACATTCGATCAATATTTCGCACAGGAGTCTATTACAGACAGTAGACTCCTTTTCTTTCTCTCCTTGCTGCCTTTATATAGTATCTTTCTTCTTATCAGATCTCTAGAGTTTTTTTTTTTCTTTACTCTTGGATGCTTTGTATCCATCAGAGACAAGGAGAATCCATCCATCGCTCCAGGTGTGATTTATCAAGAGTGCAACATTCACATCCAGGGAGGCTTAATGGTCCGACTGTTCATCTGAGATGAATCTGACCTCCTGATGATTAGACTTTGATTCGCTTTGTAGTGCCTTAGTGATCAGACTCCGACTCTCACTTTGACGTATGCACACAAGGTAAAAATGATCAAAGGAATCAGGTACCTCGGGAAAAAATATAATGCAAAGTGCAAAAATCTCCAAATCTCCACATCTCTTTTGTTTTCTGTTTCGTAACAAAAGAAATGGGAATAATGCACATTTGAAGGTCAAGGTTCTCGCTAAAGTGCGTAGGTGTATACCGTATGCGCGCGAGATCTGGTTTCCGCATGCTTAAGGTGCAGGTGCGTGACTCTCTCGGGCTTGCTCTGGGATTACGGGAGATGTAGTATTTGGCCACGGGACCTGAAAGTATATTGGAAAGATAACTGAAGATTGGCCTCTTCACCCGAAAACCTGCTCTTTCTGTTTTTGCCAATAACGAGAGAGAGAGAGAGAGAAATAGAGAGGCTGTGGTGGGAGTGGAGGAGTGCAAGTCTGTTTTATTCACTTCCTTTCTCTTATTTCTTTTGGCTTTCATTCTATTAATCCTTCTATGTGTTAACAGTTTGCTTCCCCAGCAGGTGCACTAACGCCTTTCCCTCATTCAAGTTCAAAACACTATTTTGACGCGATGTTCAGTTTTGCCAAATTGCTCCCTGCCTATAAGGAAAATGATTTCATATATTTTTTTTTGTCTTTTTTTTAAAGCCCAAACAAACAAAATACCCGGCACACACTTTTAAAGCAGTACAGCGTTTTCCAGCGGATCACGTCTCCCCTGGCTGGGAATCCTAAAGCTTTTTAGAGCTGTCATGCTGAGATGCGTGCAGTTACAGAAGACTAAAATGGTGAGAGCCTCATATCCTGGAACAGTCAATCTCTGCGAAAGTGGCAGGGAATACAAATGCTCAAAGATGTTTGACGAAGGACTGTTATGTAAGCTGCGTAAGATCCGTTAAATCCCATGCTTGGTTTTTGGAAAAAGCTTTTTCGGGAACACTTTGGCTCTATAGATGAGACGATGAATAAGAGGCCTAATGTGATGTACTTCAGTCTGAAATGATTCGGAGCTGGCAAAGTTCACCAAGTGGCCTAAACTAGTCATGCTCTCTTCATGTAGAAGATGGCACATAGCACTTTGTTCTGTCTGAGTCTCTGACTTTTTACCAAATTTTGGCACTGTTTCACATTAGGAGAAGTTTTCTGTATCGGCTGTATTTGCTGTTTGCTCCACACAAGAAGCCGACACACAATAAAGAAGTAGAGCAATGACAGGTGGTCGCCATGGCAACTCATCTAGTTCTTCCTTTAGAGATGTGAATGTGTAACAGAACATTTGCGAAGGCTGCACTGACGTGAACGTGGCCTGGTTTGTTTAGGACATCTGTTGATCTTCTGGTTTGAAAACTAAAATGAGCATGCTGTTACAGGAAAACCATTCACGGTGAAACTGAAACACCTGGTTTTAGACCATAAGAAATCATTTGTATGGTGTAGTGTCTCCTTTTGCAGCCAATACAGCATCAATTCATTTTGGGAATAACAGATACAAGTCCTGCACAGTGGAGAGAGGAATTTTGAGCCATTCTTCTTGCAGAATAGTGGCCAGGTCACTACGTGATGCTGGTGAAGGAAAACATTTCCTGACTCGCTCCTCCAAAACACCCCAAAATGGCTCAATAATATTTAGATCTGGTGACTGTGCAGGCCATGGGAGATGTTCAACTTCACTTTCATGTTCATCAAACCACTCTGTCACCAGTCTTGCTGTGTGTATTGGTGCATTATCATCCTGATACACGGCACTGCCTTCAGGATACAATGTTTGAACCATTGGGTGCACATGGTCCTTGGCAGTGACGCGCCCATCTAGCACAAGAATTGGTCCTAGGCAATGCCATGATATTGCAGCCAAAGCCATCACTGATCCACCTCCATGCTTCACTCTGGACATGCAACAGCCTGGGTGGTACAAATCTTTGCGGCTTCTCCACACCGTAACTCTCCCGGGTGTGGGAAAGACATTAAAGGTGGACTCATCAGAGAACAATACATGTTTCACATTGTCCACAGCGCAAGATTTTCGCTGCTGGCACCATTGACTCCGACATTTGGCATTGGCATGAGTGAGCAAAGGTTTGGCTATAGCAGCCCGGCCATGTACATTGACCCTGTGGAGCTCCTGATGAACAGTTTTGGTGGAAGCTGGCGAGTTGAGGTGCACATTTAATTCTGCAGTGAGTTGGGCAGCTGTGGTTTTATGTTTTTTGGATACAATCAGGGTTAGCACCCGGACCTCCCTTTCAGACGGCTACCTCTTGCGTCCAAAGTTACTCCTGTTGGATGTGGTTCGTCCACCTTGGTGGTATGCTGACATTACCCTGGATACTGTGGCTCTTGGTACATCACAAAGACTTGCTGTCTTGGTCACAGATGCACCAGCGAGACGCAACAATTTGTCCTCTTTTGAACTCTGATATGTCACTCATACTGTTGTGTGCATTGCAATATTTTAAACAAAACTGTGCTTTTTCTCTGCTAGTGAAACCTTCACACTCTGCCAAAAAGCCAGTCTTGGGAAATAGATCTCCAGGCTTCCTGAAGGTTCTCATTTTCAGTCTTATTTTTTTGTTTGTTAAGCCACACAGTGACCTATAAATGATTCAAGCAACAGCAACCTCATTTCCTCTCTCGTCTGTTCCAACCACTCAGCATTCAGGCCGGTAATTAGTATACTGGTGGTGCTGAATGCTGAGTGATTGGAACGGATGAGAGGGGAAATGAGATCGCTGCTGTGAGGTTAAGATTGCTGCTAAATTGTTCTCATTCTGTTCCTGTTCTGTTTATTAGTTCCTATTTCTTTAGTTTATTCTACATCATTTCATTTCATTTCATTTACTGTGAAAAAACGAGGGGCTCAATACTTTTGCACAGTATTGTAAACATATTAGTAGAATTTCAACTGAAGTTTTTGGGCACTTGACCATACAGTATATGACATACAGTCATGTCCAAAAATTTGTACTTTTAATTCTACTGTTTTGTGTTAAACCATAATAAAAATCAGGCACTGAGTCGACCACGGACTCCTCTTTATACCTGAGTATTCTAGAGGCAAATGTGAGACCATCTGTCCGACAGCTAAAGCTGAGTCAAAATTGGGTCATGTAACAGGACAATGATCCGAAGCACACCAGTCAGTAAATCTACATCACAATGGCTGGAAGATAAAAGAATCAAGGCCTCAACCCAAGCGGCGAGACCTTAACAAAAGCTGTGCATAAGCGAATACCCAAAAACCTCAATAAACTGAAGCAATGTTGTGAAGAAGAATGGACCAGATCAATTACTTCAAGTTATTGCAGCTAAAGGTGGATCTACAAGCTATTAATCATGAGGTACAGCGGTATCTTGGCATACAAATTGAATCCATTCCGGAATGCGAGTTCTTAAGGCAACAATTTGTATTGCGAATTGCGAAATTATTAATGTAAATGCAGATAATTCCAAAAATATTGCCAATATTAGCAATTTCCTTCACAAAAATCATGTTTTTTTTTTGCATATAAAAACAATCAAAATGTTAAGAAAAGACATGTAAATATGAAATAAATAGACATTCAACTTCACTTAACTTTCATTTATGATTCCTCTGGGCACCGGCTGGTTTAAAACGAAACCCATTCTGAGTGCTTGGAACCATGTGGTAAATTTTCTTTCCATACTTTTTAAGGTGAATGTTCCATTATGACCAGGTTTATTATTGCTAGTAGATGATTCTAACATCACTCTTGGTTTACAACAAAAAAGAATATTAATGGCAGCTTTGCATAGACATTTTAATTTTGGAACGTGCCACAGCCAGATTTCATAAAGCTACACTTCGAACAATTAATGCTTGGACTGCTGCTATAGACTTTGTTAAAGAATCGACAATGTGATTAGTTTTATGTAAATTGAAGCCATGTGTCTAACATTAACTGTGTTTATTTATTTATTTATTTATTTATTTATTTTTCTTTCTCTCTCTCTTTCTTTCTTTCTTTATTTATTTTGTGTGTGTGTGTGTGTGTTTACATTTCTTTACTCTGTGATTTGCTTATTATTCATTTTGTGTGTCCCTCCCCCTTTAAATTTTTTCCCTAACTCTTAAAGCATTGCATCTGTTTGTTTTCATAATAGAATTTCTAATAAAAAGACAAAAATAATAAAACAAACATGTGGTGGTAATGATTCACCAAATCTTCAACAAAATGCAAAAAAGAAAAACATACAGTAACAAACAAAAAAATCGCTTCACTTGGCTTTCCACTGACGCAAACAATTTTGGACTAACGGATGTACACATGACTTCGGTTTGTACGCTAAAATCAGTGTTTAATGGATTCGATAGTACGCTGAAATTCATGAGGCGGGGTGTTCGTATCCAGGGGTACACCTAACACTTTTTTTTTTCATTTTAACATTATTTTTGTTGGGGGACAGCTTACTCGTTAAGGCATTAAACTAATGATCGGAAGGTCCTAGGTTCAAACCCCAGCACCACCAAGTTGCCACTGTTGGGGCCCTTATGCAAGGCCAGCCCTTAACCCTCAATTGCTTAGATGTAAAAAATGAGATAAAATGTAAGTCACTCTGGATAAGGGCATCTGTCAAATGCTTAAATATAATGGAAAAGTGAAAAAAGTTATATGTACTGTAATTCTTCGCCTGAGGTTGTATTTACCTAATACTAATACTGAGACCTGATGATACTGATACAATCAGGTGGTTTTATGTTTATTATGTTTTTACATGCACACAAAAAAAAAAAAAAAAAGAATTAAAAGAGGGGGCACAAACTTTTGATCATAACTGTAATATTTTTGTGTTGGTCAAAAAGCGCAATAAAGAAAGAGATAGAGAGATAGAGAGAGCGCGCGAGAGCGAGATGAATAAAGAGAGTGTGCTACAGGCTGAAGTTAATCAGACTTTGTGTGAGTCATGAACGAGTGTGTCTGGGTTCAGCCCTCGGATTCCTCGAAACGACAACAATCACCTGTCTGCACCCTGTCTTTCCTTCAGCGCTCAGATTTCTCTGGTCAACTTTATAGATTCGAACTGCTCCTCTAAGACCTCTGGACATTTTCATGTCTGTGGGACGGTTTTACAAACTACAGTAGACGAGCGCATGTTATAGATCAAACGTACGTCTGGTTTCTGACAGACAAAGCGCTAATACAGTGCATATCTCCATCCTAATGTACTGTACTGTAGCTTGCCCTGATTTGATTAAGTCTTAATCCTTTCAAATGACTAAAACAGCTTACATCCTTCTGTATTTCTCACACACACACACACACACTCTATCAATAACAGGTCTACACAACCCGGGCCATGTCCAACATTTAATTACACATTAAACATTAATAAAAGACTGCATTCTGAGCAGCCATTACATCAAGACCTAAAGTGTGCCCACTCCATCTTTTTAATAGTACGACAAACGCTGCGCTCATTCCTCCTTTTTTTCTTCTTCTTCTTTTTTTTTTTTTTTTTTTTAAATACTTAATTAATGTGTTTATTCAATCAAAATCGAGCAAAGTGGTCTGATGTCTGGAGTGTGGCCATCCGTGCGGGATCGTTAGTGTCTCGACGGAGATTAATGGTCGACGTGAACGGTGCAGTCACGCGAGCGGGGTTGGGCGTGTGACGCGTGAGCGCTGCGCGTCGATAGTGTGCAGGATAGAAGGGAGGAAATTCGGCTTCGTAGGGGACGCACACGTGACACGCGTTCTACATTTCAAAGGGGCTTAACCTTTAAATCAAAGAGTTTATTAAACACAAGCACACACACACACACACAGGGAAAAAAAAAAGATCTCTTCTGGGTGTGTCTGCACAGCTTTTTCCTATTACTGTAGTCGATTTTAATAAGTAGAAACATTAAGACTCGCCTAATTGTGAGAAAGACTGAAAGAACATTGTCTCAAGTGATCATGCTTATCCTCTCTCTCTCTCTCTCTCATAAATCATACAGATAACTGTCTCTAGGAGGTCTGCAGACTGCATCTTATTCACACTCTCTCTCTCTCACACACACACACACACACACACACATATACTGTATATACACACACTTTAGTTGCATATAGAAAAGACCACAGCAGGCACTTTATGAGACTGAGGCTAAACTAATAACGGAGCAGTGCTCTTGTTCTCATTCTCCACAAATTCACTGCAAAAGCAGGGCAAGTAAATGGGGTTCCTTAAAGGGCAGAAGTGAATTCTGAGATATATGAAGCGTCTCGGCTATAAAAAGTCACCAAGTGAGGCTGAAGAGTTCCTGACAGCAGCGTTAAGGCTGACACCTGTTCTCGCTTCAAGTTTTGTTTGTTTTATTAATGCATATTTATTTAAATGTAAAAAAAAAAAGATGTTCTCCATCAAACAATTACTGTAGGTTCTTCATCAAACCCTGATGTTCTCCAACAAACACTAATCTTCTTCAACAAACAATGATGTTCTCAATCAAACAGTTATGTTCTCGATCAAACACTGATTTTCCCATCAAACACTAATGTTCTCCACAAAAACACTGATGTTCTTCATCGAACAATGATGTTCTCCATCAAACACAAAAATAATGTTCTCCGTCAAACATTCTCCATCAAAAACTGACGTTCCCCCATCACACACTGACGGTCTTCACCAAACACTGACATTCGTATGAAACAAATTATGTTCTTCATCAAACTCTGACATTCTCCATCAAACACTGATGTTTGCCACCAAATACTGACATTCTCCAGCAAACACTGATGTTTGCCACCAAATACTGACATTCTCCAGCAAACACTGATGTTTGCCACCAAATACTGACATTCTCCAGCAAACACTGACATTCTCATTAAAAACTGATTTTTTTTACACCAAACACTGATGTTCTTAACCCAAAAATGATGTTCTCTATCAAACTCTGATGTTCTCCTCCAAACACTGAAGTTCTCCCTTAAATAATGATGTTTACGACTGCACAATTCTCCAGCAAACACTGACATTATCATTAAACACTGATGTTTTCCACCAAATACTGACGTTCTTCACACAAAAATAATGTTCGCCGTCAAACATTCTCCATCAAAAACTGACGTTCACCATCACACACTTACGTTCTCCATCAAACACTTTTGTTTTCTAGCAAACAATGATGTTCTCCATCAAACACTGACGTTATCCATCAAATACTTTTGTTATCTTATCAAACAATGATGTTCTCTATTAAACACTGATGTTCTTCACCAAACACTGACGTTCTCATCAAACAAATGATGTTCTCCATCAAACTCTGACATTCTCCATCAAACACTGATGTTCGCCACCAAATACTGACATTCTCCAGCAAACACTGACGTTCACATTAAACACTGATTTTTTTACACCAAATACTGACGTTCTTAACCCAAAAATTATGTTCTCCACAAAACACTGATGTTCTCCATCAAATAATGACGTTTACCACTGCACACTGACGATGTTTACATCAAAAGTGATGTCTGCAGCAAAGCCTTACATTCTTATTAAACTCTAATGTTATCCACTAAACACTGACATCCTCATAAAACACTGTTCTCCACCATCCCTTATGTTTTTATTAAACCCGACATACTTCACCCAACATTTACATTCTCTTTAAACACTAATGTTCTCATCATATCCTGATGTTTTTCACCAAATACTGATGTTCTCCACCAAACACTGATGTTTCCACCAAACACTGATGTTTTCCACCAAACAATGATGTTCTCCATCAAACACTGATGTTCTCCACCAAACAATGATGTTCTCATCAAACACTGATGTTCGCTACCAAATACTGACATTCTCCAGCAAACACTGACATTATCATTAAACACTGATGTTTTCCACCAAATACTGACGTTCTTCAAACAAAAATAATGTTCTCGTCAAACATTCTCCATCAAAACATTGGCGTTCACCATCACACACTGACGTTCTCCATCAAACTCTGACATTCTCCATCGAACACTTTTGTTTTCTTATCAAACATTGATGTTCTCTATCAAACACTGACGTTCTTCACCAAATACTGACATTCTCATTAACACTGATTTTCTTTTACACTAAACACTGATGTTCTTAACCCAAAAATTATGTTCTCCATCAAACTCTGATGTTCTCCACCAAAGTCTGATGTTCTCCACCAAACACTGATGTTCTCCATCAAATACTGACGTTTACCACTGCACACTGACATTCTCCATCACACACTAATGTTCTCATCAAAAAGTGATGTCCGCAGCAAAGCCTTACATTCTTATTAAACCATAATGTATCCACGAAACACTGATGTCCTCATAAAACACTGATGTTCTCCATCAACCCTTATGTTTT
>JAQMYJ010000013.1:13940110-13956300 GCA_030014305.1 Clarias laeviceps | reverse complement strand
TATTAAACCCGACATACTTCACTCAACATTGACATTCTCTTTAAACACTAATGTTCTCATCATATCCTGATGTTCTCAGGATATGATGACAAAGCCTTACATTCTTATTAAACCCTAATGAATCCACTAAACACTGATGTCCTCATAAAACACTGATGTTCTCCATCAACCCTTATGTTTTTATTAAACCCGACATACTTCACTCAACATTGACATTCTCTTTAAACACTAATGTTCTCATCATATCCTGATGTTCTCCACCAAACTCTAATGTTTTCCACCAAACACTGATGTTCTTCACCAAATACTGACATTCTCCATCAAACACTGATATTCTATGTAAAACCCTGATGTTCTCCATCAAATCTTGTTGTTCTTCATCAAACACTGATGTTCTCATCCTACCCTCACATTCTCCACACAACATGCAATGCCATTAATCGAAAGGTTGTAGTACTTACAGTTCAGCTGAAAATCACAACACTTACAAGAGCATGTGTGCAAAAGTGTGTCTGCATATCTTACCTTTTTTATTTATTTCTTTTTTAAAGATATTACTCTCAGAGAGCGTTGCCAACCTTGAAGAAATCAACACCTCTTCAGAAGTCGGCATTTCCTGACCTCATAACACTGCATCTGTCATTCTCTCGGCCTCGTTCTTTTTCTCACACACATGTTTTGGAGATGTGTTGAGATGAAAAGTTGTAAATGAACACTTTAATTTTAACCGGCTGACACCCTCATGAGCGTTTGGCCGTGTTAAGACAAAACTTTGTTGCCATTTTATTTTTTCCAGCAGAGAAACTTTCAGATTGGAAATGAGTGGGAAATTATAATAGTGTGGGCTAATGATGATGATGATGATGATGATGATGTTTGTATAATATCCCATGAAGCAGAGAAGCAGTATAGAAAGTTAAAGAAAAAAAAAACATGGTACGTTGAGCGTGTGGCAGTGTGTGAGCATCCAACCAGCTGATGATCCGGTGCTTGTGTCAGTATCACCCTGAATCACACCTCTCACAGACCACCTACGCTTAAAGAATCACACACACACTCACACGCAAACTGCCCTCGAGAGAACACACAGCGCGGTGAGGGTCACTTAACACTGTCAAGGAAAACTAGTGCGGTGATGGCGCATCAAGCAGACAGACTGTCATGCTGAGGTGAGAAAGTGAAAGCTGGAATTAAGAGCAGAACGTGGGAGATGGAGAAAGTACGGGTGTGTGAATGTGTATCCATCTGTCCATCACACGTTCACTAACGCACACTGTATCTGAGTGCCGGATATGGTCATAAATACTAGAGGAGAGAAATGAAGAGAAGAAGTGGTACATGCAATGAGAAAAAAATGAGAGGAGAGAAAATGGGAGGAGAAATGAGACAAGAAGAGGAGAGGAGAGCTGATGTTGAGACATAAAAGACAAGAAGAGAAGACAACAGGAGAGACATGAAGGGAACAGAAGAGAGGAGAGAAAAGGCATGAAGAGGTGCAAAGAGGAGGGAAAAGATAAGAAATGAGACAAGGGGAGAGACGAGGCAAGGAGAATAAAGAGAGGAGAAAAGGGACAAAGAGATAAAAGGAGAAAGAGGACAGATGAAAAGAGGAATGGAGAGCAGAAGAACAAGAGAAGAGGGGAAACAAGGATATAAGAGAAGAGGAGAAAAGAGGTGATGATTAAACTAAAGATAGAAAAGAGACAAAGGAGAGGGAAAACGAAAAGAGACATGAGAGCCAAGGAGAGAAGAGGAAAAACTAGACAATGAGAAGGAAGGAAATGATGAAATGAGAGGAGAGCACAGACAAGAGGAGAGAAAAGATGAGAGGAGAAGAGAGATGAGTAGAAGTGAAGAGTAAAGATTAGGTAAGATGCGAGGCAAAAGGAGAAAAGAGATGAAAAGAGGACAGGAGAGAAGTGGAAAAGAGAAACAAAATAATGAAAAAAGATCAGAGGAGGGACCAATAGAGTTGAGATGCGAAGAGTAGAGGAAATGAGACAATAGAATGAGTGTGGAAACGAAGAGAGGAGAGGAAAGTAGATATGAAACAAGTAGCGAAAAAAAGAGGGGACGGAAAATAAGAGACATGGAGAAAAATGAAAAGAGAGCAGAGGCAATGCAAGGAGAGGGGAGAATTTGAAAGAGATATGAACTATGGAGATGAGAGGAGAGGAGATATGAGACAAGAAGAAGAGAGGAGCGGAAATAAGAGAAGGTGAGTTATACGACAAGGAGCGGAGAGAAGATATGAGACAATGAGAAGAGAGGAAATGAGATATGAGACAAAGATAGGAGAGGAGATATGAGACAAAAGGTAGTAGAAAGCAGGGGAGACGAGAAACGAGGCAAGGAGAAAATGGAAAAAGAGAGACGAAGAAGAGAGGTGATATGACACGAGTAGAACATACAGTATGACAGGAGAGATGAGACAAGAAAAAGGAAGTAAATGTTAGACAATGAAGACAGAGTGGAGGAGAGGAAATATGAGACAAAGAAAGGAAAGGAGAAGAGATATGAGACAAGAAGATCAAAGAAGGTATGAGACAAAAAGAGGAGAGGAAATATGAGACAAAAAGAGATGAGAAACAAGGAGAAAAGGGAAAAAAGAGGAGAGGATAAGAGCGGAGATATAAGACAGAGACAAGGGAAGGCAGGAGAGAATAGAAGAGGAGAGAAGAGCTTTCCTTATGACACATGGAGTATGGAGATGAATGAGCCAATGGGAAAAGTGTGTGTGTGTGTGTGTGCATGAGTGTAACGGTTCAGTCCAGGTCACCTGTCTCTCTCTCTGTCTATTACTGTAATTACACTAGTCCATCATTTGTAAATCCAATCATCAGCTAATATCTGGGGCTAGTAAAGCCTAAATGAAATGTTTACTCTAATCGATGCTGTATTGACAGCCATATTACAAAACGCCTATGATTAATTAGCGTGCCAAAGTGCCATTTGCTATATTGGCCTTTGGGCGTTCTATAACAGTGACTCAAACTGACAGAGAAAGAAAAAAAGATGGAATAAAGACAGTATGCAAAGCATCCCATACAGACATGTTTAGCTAAGCATCATATGTGTATGTAGAGTATTAGTTCATAACCTGACTAGCCTTACTGTTGACTGTGATTGATCCGAATTCATAACCATCATCAATTGATTTGTCAACACACCCGCAACCTTTTTTTTTTTTTTTTTCAGAAATGCCAAGGCTGCAAATAGAGCTCATTAGCAAAGACGAATCTGCAAACTGTCAGAAATCAATTTCCATTACGGAGACCTCGGTTTTACGGCTTTTGCTACGCGGGGGGCGGGGAGGTGTAGGAGACTGTAAAACCCGTAGCGTGGTGGAAAGAAAGCAAAAAAAAAAGTGACGGAGAAGGAGATGGGAACGTGAGGGATTGACAAATCTGCGCTGTCATCGTTATCACCCTCAAGACTGACTTCATTTATACTTACAGGATGGGTTTATGACCTTGATTAGAAATTGTAAAAAGTCCATCCCCGGGAAAGGTCATGCTTAAGTGCCCCTTTATAAACAATTCATAATGTTCATGTGACAGGATCATAAAGCATCCATACCGCCTAAGTAATATGTCCAGTAAGGAGGCATTAACAAATATATTACGCCGCTCTCTGTGGTGGTTTTGAGCCAACAGACATCTAGACAGACAGACATACGGTGATATAGATCCACTATATAGACGAAAGTATTCGGCCAAACCTGTTAATTATTCCCATTGAAGGGCAATCTTAATACTTCAGCACTCAGTACCAAGACATCATTGGACAATGTGATGCTTCCAACAGTTTGTTGAAGGCCATTTTCTATTCCAACATGACTGAGCCCCAGTGCACAAAGCAAGGACTATAAAGACACGGTTTGATGAGTTCAATGTGGAAGAACTCAACCGGCCCTAACACAAAGCCCTGACCTTAACCCCATCGAGCACCTTTGGTATGAACTGGAACGGAGATTGTGAGCTGGGCCTTCTCGTCTAACATCAGTGCCTCCTGACCTCATAAATGCTCATGGAAGCTACTGTAGTTTAGCTGCAAAATGGTGACCGACTTCATACTGAAGTATATCTATTTGGATATAATGTCCTTTCACGTATGATATGGAGAGAGTCATCTTTCCGAATGGTCCGTATAGAATCGCGACTGTATTTCTTAAGATTTCACGTTTCATAAGCTTTGAGATTAATTACGCAAAGCTAGTCATTCTTTCCGCTAATCCTCCCCTCTGTCTTCTTTTTCCTGAGCGTGTGTGAGCCGGTGTGATGGATCTTTTGTACTTCTCATTAGGGCCTAAGCGCTCTAGTCATATGAGGAATTAACAAGTGTGATGTGAATGAAATGTAACCTTAATAACACAGCCGTTCTAATTTACACGAGTGGATTATGTTAATATGGTCATAATTCACAAACTCCGTCGACTCACTAAAGCGCTTATTCTCCACGCTGCAATTAAATCGCCTTACGCGGTGACAAGCGCGCTGTAATGATACGTGGTCCCAGTGTGCCTTCAATTAAGGTGAAGCTTTTAATGTAACGGCTGCAGGACAAAACGGGGACATGGGACGGAGATCAGCGCTCTTGTAGACAGGAGTTGCGAAACAAAAAAGCGTGCTGTGGTTTGGAGCAGGCTGCTTGTTTTCCACAGGGTCCTTGAGCCACTTGAATTTTTCAGTTCTGCTCGAGTTGCCAAAACATCATGGCCAAGTCATTAAAAGCTATAAAACGCTGATCGCTGACAAGAAAACCTCTCCAGAGAGCAGGGAATCAATACGTGAGCTGTTTTTCTTTAAATCATTACCTATTACGCTGTTTAGTCTCATTTAGTTTGGTGCAGTTAATGTTCCACGTAGCTCATTGTATTGTTTCCTTTGTTGATGCCTTCGCTACAATCCTTCAGGTATAGTAGGTACACCTTGATAAAGCAGTCGTTACGCAGTGGAAACTTTCTAATTAGCCGATCACGGCCGCTGTGATTTGTTAGTGTACCTACTGACGTAGCACAATCCAAAATATCACTACAAAAGGTCAGACTAAAAGTAGACAAAAACAATTACTACTACAGATATAGGTCTTAACGGGGACCTATTTGTCCACATTTAAATGGGTCTCCAATGTGAGAGTACAAACAAAAAGTTTGGAAACTTTGGGAAAAACAAGTATTAAACAAGCCAATTAGATTTCCCCTATTGTGACCTCATACCCTGTATAAGAAAATCCCCTCCTCAGTTGAGCTTGTTGCTTAACTTTGCTGTTTGTCTGGTGGGCATCATTTAGCATAGACACTGAAATAGTACATCTGGACGAGGAGTATGATTAAAGCAGTTCTTAAAAAAGTATTTCAGGTGGAGTATTAACAGACACACATTGAGACCTTTGTGAAATAAATAGTAAAATACGGAACCTTTAAAGTCTGATGGATTTTCTTGAAATTTTTTTGGTTTCATCAGACTGGTGAATGCTACAGTATAAAGAGCTTACAAAGCATGGTTGAATTGTATCAGGTGTATCCAGGAAAGCATCAAAGGTATTTTTGGTTATATCAGAGTAAATTTTGGAAATTCTTTTGCAAGATGCTATAAATCCACCTCCCACAGATACATTCGCCCCAATGGATAAATTAGCCTGCGGTTTATTAGGAAATAGCCAAAATAGTACACCATGAAGTGGAGAAAGTGATGTTCCACAGTGACACTGTAAGGAACCCTTCCAAAAATACTGATAAACAAGATGAAGACTTTTCAACAAGGCTGCCCAGATATCCCTTACTGGAATATCGGGTAATGGCTGGTCATTCCCTGCATGTGACAGCAGTCTCTTGTAATCTCCATGTCTGGACTGTGAGGTAGGATGGCTAGATGAGTTCCCACCTCACCTAAATTTTGTCTAAACATATACACAATCAAGTCCATGTGGCCAAATGTGGTACGGTCTAAAAGATCAAGTACATTTTTAGCCATAGTCATTTTTAACATATAAAACATTTGCTTGGGATAAAATGTAATAAACACATTTTTTTAGCAGCGAAGCATGGTGGTGGCAGCATGATGCCATTACATTACACACAAGCTTAAACACTCTCATTTTCAATTCATGTTACAGTTCTCAAGGTGTTGATTGCTATCACTCTTGTAGTTGCAATGCATTTTCTGGGTTATGATAAAAGATTCAAAGTGTTGACCCGTTTTCTGTATATCATCCCAATTTTTTTTTAATCTTTAATTAACCTAGTCTGGGTCTGGAACTGCGACTTACTGGGAGTAAGAGAGGAATACACCATGAATTGAATGCCTTTTGCAGAGCAGAGTCCCACATGTTCCCATAGCTATTTACACCAAGGAGCATGTTTCCAGCATGTTCGGGAGGTGGAAGAACCCATACCCAAACTCAAGTTCTGGATCAAATTGGGTATCCTGAAGCTTTTGAAGCAGGAAGACTAGCTTATGTTCCAATGTGTCTCCGGGGATAAAAGGGCATGCTTAGCTAACACACTTGTGTCTTGTTTACTTATATAACCACTTCATTTTAAGCTCTCATTAAGAAAAGTCCACAAATGAACAGTTTGACAGCAAAACGAGATAAACGAGAACTTTCATTCGCAAAAAATATTTGTCTATAACAAAAGAGTTTTGCAGCATTTGGGAGCTATAATGAATGTCAGAATTTATGAATGTAATGATTCCGAAAGAAAATTAAGCAGAGAGATAATTCTACAACCATCTTTGATTTTGCTATATTTGTGTATATTAAAATAAATAAACATACAAACAAACACATAAATTTATTAATTAATAAATAACCTCAACCAACACTATGATGTGACACTAAATTGCATATTTCCATGGCAACAAATGCAACCGCAGGCTAATTTATCTATTGGAGCGAATGTATCCGTGGGAGGTGGATTTATAGCATCTGGCAAAATTTTTTCCAAAATTTACTCTTATATAACCAAAAATACCTTTGTTGCAAAATTTTGTAATTTGTGCTTTCTAACACCCTTGTGACTTAAAGAAGCTTCTAATACTTTCTTCTTCTGATAGATCTTGTTTTTCCCAAAACTGCCGAAAAAATGAAGACGTCTCATTTTGCAGTCAAACTGTTTAAATATTATAATCGAGAGCTCAGATCTGACTAAATTCCATATACTAGCAGATTCTCCACGGGGTTCGTACCTCCTACAATTAGCCTGCAACCAGTAACTGCACTACTTTCAACAAGTGTGAGTTGGTACGTGATTCATCTTCTTAAACATTCTACAGTACTCGCTTTTGCTCTTTCTCAGTCTTTCTCGGAGATTTTAATAATCTTCGGCTGTCCCAAGTGCAAACGTGGTGGGATCCACAGGGTTAGGTTTTGTCGATAGACATTTCTGCCACTCCGGACCAATTACACCCACTGCTGCTATTCCGGAATACAGCACTTCAGCTTTTCAAAGTTGGACTAGAGCTTTTTTTTCACCTTTTCTCTACCTCTCTGTATCTTGTAATTCTCTTTTTCATCGCATGCTCTCACAGCTTCCCTGTCCACCGTACACCACTTAATGCTTATGCAAAAAAATAAAAAACACAACGTTCAGCGCTGAGTCGAGCTGATTACAAAAAAGAAAAAGTTGCATAATGGCACTGGGGACTCGAAAGACAAATTTACTGCGCTGCTCATTTTAATTGCACTGAAAACATCACTATGAATGATGACAGTCTCCTCTGAGAGTTCATTACACCGTAGCTTGTTTTTCTTTCTTTCTCTTTTTTTTTAAAACTCAGTTTCTCTTAGCGGTGCATCCCGGATGGCTCTGAACACACAAGCCGAAGTGAATGACAATTCATAGTCATTCGAATAGCGCTTCAACCTCGTGGCCTTGAAATGAAAGATCTATTTTCGCTTTACATCCTTGTTAAATGTTAATCGTCTCCCAACGAAGCGAAACAATTTATTACGGCTAAATCAGAACAACACCTCTAATCAAGCTCCATCTCGTTTACGCAAACAGATGTGCTGAAGGAACCTGTTCGTTTCATTTGCTGTTAAAGACAAAATGGAGAGAGAGAGAGAGAGAGAGAGAGAGGGAGAGAGAGAGAAAAAGAGAATCTAAACTTTTATGGGAGAAATGTATCTTGGTTGTGTAGTTAAACTGAATCACAGAGGTGCTGTAAGAGATCCCAAAAGTCCTTGGGCTCCAATTTCTTAACATGTTTTACTCTATAACAACTTTCAGCAAACAATACTAACCTGTCCCATGACTGCCGACCTCCCTGATAGAGTAACAGCTGGAGGACCGGCTTATTCTACATTTTTGTCTTTCACATGTCCGTGTCTAATAATTTTTTTTTTTTCTCTTTAGACAGATCACGTTTACATTTTTGATCAGTCTTTGTCTTCTGCTCATCATACATTATTATTAGAGATGAAAAATAAATAAATAATTCAGTTACAATCATGATTCTGTCATGTTGCAATACATTTATTGCCACACTGGCTCCAAAATCAAATTTTTTTGGATAGGTTTGTAGGTTATAGTTCTTCTATAATCCTTTACGGGGTGAGCTTTCAACTATTCACGCACAGGCAGGTAGGCAGCACAGCATCCTGTGTTGTAATAAATTATTTGCTAAGAGTTTTAGAATTGTTACAAATTCTAAAATATATATATGTATACACAGTACACAGATGTGTGATGCACATCTGCTACTGTGTTTATAGCTATAACTGACACATTTACTGTGTTAAGAGATATATATTTACTTATTACTGTCTTAAGATATATATATATGTTAAATTCATATCATTAAATTGCTCAACTGTCTATATTTAAAACATCGGTAATGAAAAAAAAAACTTCCAATGTATGTTCTTGTGTACATTACAAGTCTCACCAAGTTAATCAAAGACTTTTTTCCAAACTCAGTTTAGCCTCAGCATGAAACTTATATGCAGTAATTAAAAAGTTTGTCTCAGACAAAACTAGTGATACTGCCATGGATTAATTAGAATAAATGCACCTTTTAATGTGCTTTTGTGAAAAAAAAGGAAGCGTGCTTTCGAAACGTTTAAATTAACATTACCACCCTAAATGTTCCTAATAAACCGATGTTGGAAGCAGGACTTGAACGCCAATGACTGCAATGAGAACACTGCATGTTTACCACTGGACCACTAGGTGGCATGCTAGTAATTGTCAGTATGTAACAGTGAGCACCACTAACACCATATTACAGTCGAGTAATTTTGGAGGAAAGATGCACCTGACCGTGACGTTTATGAAAGAACACTCACTTATTGTCTATACCGTTTTCTCGTAGACACAGGGTCACGGGGGGCCTGGAGACCTAGGGCACTAGGTGGGGTACACCCGGGACGGGGTGCCAATCCATTGCAGGGCACACACACACGCACATTCACACATTACGGATAATTTGGGAGCACCAATAAGCCAAATCTGCATATCTTTGGACTGTGGGAGGAAACCTGAGCACCCGGAGGAAACCCACCAAACACTGAAAGAACATGCAAACTCCATGCACACAGACCCGAGGCGGGAATCAAACCCGGAACCTGGAGGTGCGTGGGAAGCTGTTGTGTCCATCCTGATCTCTGATCAGAATTCTAAACCCTGTTATAAACTTTAGGGAGCATTATGTTGTGCGAATGGATGTTAAATGGTTAAATTTTATTGTTATCACACCTTTGTTCAACTACAGTATCATTAGTAACCGTATGTAAACATACTGCATGTATATTATTTTTCCCCCATTGTGTTAGAAATGACGCAGTGATGAGAATGGGGTTGCAGGGTATCATGTCGAATTTCGGTTATATATTTAGTCCACCCACTCCATGGGCTAAAAGTAACGTGAGGAATAAAGATAACCCCAAAATAAAATGCACGGGGTTAGAAATATATAGGAATCTATTAATAACCGCATCGCCAGACGCTGGGTAACTCCAGTGGTGCTGCTCTATCAGCATTTCTTTTTTTTGGTTCAGTGGATATTTTAAGTCATGCAGCTAACCAGAGTTCAGGTCGGGTGATTTATTTCTTCTGTCAAGAACATTCCACTGTTTTTCGCCTCTTTGCTCCTTCCCTTCCTGCTGTATGTTTCAGGTCATCATCCTGCTCTAAGGGGAAGTGTCATCAAGCAAGCTTGGAGGGATTCCCGGCATGGTTTGAACTTTTGTACTGTTTTGTTCTTGTGCTGCTGCTGCTGCTGCTGCTTCTGCTGCTGACATCCCATCATCACTAATCCATCCAAAGCACCTCGCACCAAGAATTAGCGAGTTATAACCATTCTGTTCTTGCAACTTTCCACCTGCCATGCTGCTTTTCATCCCGGCAAGCCTGACTTCAAGCTTTCCCCAGAGCCTCACTGAGTGCTTCGAATGAAAAAACACTCTCGAAACACTTTTAAAAGACGGTGATGTAAACTTTTTTCTGATCCGGTAACTCTGTGTTGATCTGACAAGCTTATCGCGTCACGCAAGTTAGTTTGGAAAACAGTTGATATAGTACATCGGGGTGCAGGCAGCCAATTCGGATTGCAACTTTCCAGTTTCAGATCATGAAAGGTATCCGAGAATGCACATCTATTTATGCTTGTCTTATGACCGTGGCACTAGATTGAGATCTAATATTAGTATTGGGAATCTGATGGTGTTTGCAAATTTCCACCTTTTTCTTATTTGATCCCTTGCATTATTTCCGTTTTTTTTCTCAAACACGGACAGAAAAGATGTGGACGGTGCAAACGCATAGCCTTTACTGCAATTTACTGGTATTCCCCTTTGAGGATATGGTATTCCGTCTCTCGTGTTGATCTCATCCTCAACCTTTAACTAAAAGGAAAACCATCTGTCAGATAAACCATCTGTTTGAATGATCTGCCGCTTCAAATATAATACTTTTTTACACTATGATGTCATCGTCATAACTCACTCACTCATCGTCTATACTGCTAGACAGGAGCTCAGCGAGATCTGCATGATAAAACGTCACAGGCCACGCTCACTAAACAGAAACGAACATGAAAGTTTCTGAAGTCAGTTTACTGGTTATTCTCCAAACTATGAAAATGTATTTCAGTATCCAAAGGCAGCTTATTCGACGTGTTATAATCGCTGAAAGAGATCGACATAGACAACTAGCTTATTCACTAGTTGGTCGGTTGTTCGTGTGAAGCCTGCGACTATTAGTTCTTCTCTTGTTTCCTCATACACTTTTTTTTTCTTAAAGCACTTTCCAATTTCTGCTGAATCTCGGCGGATGTCCAAAACGCTTTTGTTTCGTCCGCGTTCCACATTAACGGACTTTGGGTCTCCGACAATTTTTTTTAAACGCTCCCTATAACTCCGCTCACCGCTCGTGACGTCACAGGTTCTCGCGACTAGACCAGCAGAGTTTAGGGGCCGGTGCCGGTGCTCATTTTAGGGCACCGGCACCAATTTTTTTCTGTGGAAAAGCGCGGCACTGGTTCCAAAATTGGGAACCGGCACGGGAACCAGAGCAGTGGAAAAGGGGTATTAGAGTACAAGGCGAGGTAAACCCTGGACGAGGTGCCAATCCATCACAGGGGTGTCAGTTGGTTGTTCACACACTACAAGCAAATTTGAGAACGCCAATTAGTCTAATTTGCATGTCTTTGGATTGTGGGAGAAAAAGATTTGCCACCAAGCAAATCAAACCTGGACCAAGGAGGTGCAAGGCAACAGTCCTAATCACTAAGCTACCGTGCTGCCCACACTATGATATATGTCATACAGTAGTGGTCCTAGCAATGTGTTATGGGTCATCACATCTTACTCCCTATCATCACACTCCCTGAAAGTGTCTGCAAGCTTTAAACAGGACAGCGTCCGCTTCCCCCAAAGCCCCTGCACCCCTGGGCGAAATTCCGAATCCATTTTCCAAACTATTTACCTCCTTCCCCAGAAACGCACGAGCGATCCCGATCTGCATTTTTTAGCATATTGTAATGTGACCTTTCTGTCGCTGGTACTGATGAAAGGTTTGTGTCTGTGTTTGTGTCAGTGCAGCTTATATTAATTCCGATTTTGAAGGGCCTTCCAAACACGAATCTGCCCTGTGCCGGTGTGATTTCACCGACAGCTGGGGTTAGGATTTACCATCGCATGAATAGACCTTTTTTTTCGGTCATGCTACTAACGGGATTAAGTGCACGCTTGGCTTTTAAATGTTTTTTTTTTTTGCTCATTATTCCTGATAGCACTAAGTAAAAACGTTTGCGCCGTGACTCCAGTGAATTAGAGCTGTATCATACGGACAAAAGGAAAAAAATACAGAAGTAATGCTGACATTTGCTGAGGTATCATGATCCAGTAATCTTGCATTTGGTGTTTTTTTTTGTCATGTACTGAATTGTGTGAGTATGAATGAGATCGGGATTGTTCTGTACAGCCTTATCTGTGAGTCTTCGGGTAGCGGGCGACGTGACGGAGGCATTTTAGTGGGACGGAATAAGCCTCTTTATATGCCGCACAAATTGAATCTGCTTCTCTGATGGCCTTTACCTGGGACTATTAACATTTTACATATATATATATATATATATTGCTGAAAGATTTTATTTTTTTTCTTTAGAAAGTGGTGTAAAGCTCACATATTCTCTCGCTTTGGATGAACGAACGACGTTGTTAATCTGTCTCTTTCTCTATTTCAAGTTATCCTTCCTTAAAGCTGTCTGTCTCCCTCCTTACCTCTCTTTCTCTCCCTCCCTTTTCTCAGCCAGCAGCATTTCTGACTAACTGCATGCATAATGAACCAATTGTCATTCGTGCTGCGGGCGTTTCCTCTGTCAAAATCAGCCCGTCCCAATATCGGCCACTGGACGAAGTTTTGCTTATTTCGGATTACAGCGAACACTGGTTTGGATGTGGGTTCGAGGCAGAGATTTCTCATAACTCAGATCCAACAAATAAGTCTTATTAATAAGAAGAAGAAAAAGAAGAAGATCAAGCTGATCGCATTCTCCATCCTGTTGTTCTTCCCTGTGGATCAAAAGCGACTCTATCGAAGCGGTGTCAATCTGCTTTGTGTCCTTAACGGTGACCCGCAAATCTGTATCCTGATGCGGGAACGAAAACAGAACGCATGGCAGCGATCAGTCCCCGCTCGCTCATCCGGAGCCTGAGTGGCAGTAATGAGCCGAATGTGAGTGTAACCTTGGATCATAGCGGGAGCGTCATTAATAAATAAAGAGTGTGAGAGTGACTGTGTGTGTGTGTGTGTAACTTTGCACGTTTGAGAAAAGAGAATGAACTTCAGTCTGAACCAAAAAGCTCCCCTACAGAGTCCTGGCATTCAACCTAACCCAACCACCCACACACATACTAACACACAACGTTTTCTCTCTCTCTCTCTCTTTTTCTCTTTCTCTCTTCCTAAATGTCCATCTGTTATCTTCCCTTGGGGTCATATTATTCCCTCCATCCAGGGGGCTCTCTCTTTTTCTCTCTCTCTCATCCCTTTCTCCGACTCCCGAGCCAAAGCAGCATCCTCTCACAGATGCTTGGCGGCTCCCTCCTTGGCCTCGGCCCCGTCATTTCCAGCTCCAACTCGATATCGCGCTCTCTTCCTTGCCTGCTGTCTGAAACCGGCCTCCATTTTGTGCCGCCGAAAGCTGGCTGTGCGGCTCCGCTGCTCTCCAGCAGTAATGGTGGCAGATGCGGATAGAGATCCCGGATATATCGTGAAAGTTAGAGGAATAATCTATTTTACGGTACATGACGTTATAAGATAAAAAAATAAAATAAAATAATCAGAAGCACACAATTCCATGCTTCTTCCCTTATTTCGATTGTAACCGGCTATTGCATCACAGATGGCTAATTAAAACGGAACGCACTGGTTCGGATCGTGTGTTTGATGGTAAATGATGCATAATGGATCTGTAAAGGATGAGCGAGTCAAAAAACGATTGATCGGGAAATATTAAGACAAGAAGAAGAAGAAGAAGCGAAGAAAAGATTCATTTGTTTTTCTTCCTGCATGAGTGTATAATATGAGGGGCATACTAACTTTTAATTGCAAATCTCTCCTGCCAAAATCTCCCTCTCTGTCTAAGAGAGAAAGAGAGAGAGAAAACGATCGTCTTTCAGGAAACTGGGCCACTTGACTCTCATTTGAATAAAATTCAAATTTGCAGCACACACGGTAGAATTAGCGGTAGAATCCAGAAATAGAAAAGGGTTGAGTGAGTGTCCAGGGTCCTGTATGGGGATTTGTGCAGAATGATGTAGGTAAACACACATACACACATACCACATGTATACACCTCGTACCCAGCGCCTTGACTGATATTCCGTTCGTGTCGCATCAGCCAGACGGAATTCTATCGACTGTTACTGACTATTGCATCTCCAGGGTCCGGGTTCAATTCCCGTCTCGGGTCTCTCCGTGCTTGGTGGGTTTCCTCCGAGTACTCTGATTTTCTCCGAGACTAGATTAGGTAAATCAGTGTTCCCAAATCGCCTGTAGTGTGTGAAAGTGTGTGCACCACGTTCAGGGTGTACCCCGCCTCGTGCCATATGTCTCCTGGCCCACCCACAACCTTGTAGTGTGAGTGTAAATCTGTGCACATGAATCCATGTTGTCCTACCTGTCCTGTTGCTCTTGGTCACATCTGTAAGCAGGACAGAAAAAGATTAAGGAGAGAAGAATAGAGTGAAGAAAAGAAAGAAGTGAGAGAGAAAAAGAGGAGGTGGGGGGAGAAAAAAAAAGAAATATCAGCACTTTGCCACTGAGTGTACAGTAGCGTGGTGAAGAATGGCAGTAGTAGTGGTGTTAAGAATAGTCTCTGTCTCAGGCACACACTCATTTATTATACACTTGACATGAAGGAGCATGTGACTATACCTCCAGGACCCAAAGTTTGCGCACGTTACATTTATAATTGTCAGCATTTGCTACAACGTGTGTGTGTGTGTGTGTGTGAAGAAAGAAAGAGATTCTCAGAAGCTACTTTCAGCCCACATGCACCTCACTGAGGTCATTTTGCTCAAAGATCTTCAAACACACACTCTCACACACATACACGCACACACACACAATGTGAAATATGAGTCTTTCCAAGTGCTTTTTTCTTCTCAAAACCAGTAATGGTTACAGAGAGACAGCGAGTAAGAGAATCAGACCGGCCTATTTGCCATATCCTCCAATTCTCTCCTCCACACTGACATTCATTTCAGAGTAAATTTATGAAGCTCCCATTTTCAATGCGAGCTCTTCTCTCTTCCTCTCTCTTTCTCTCTCTCTCTCTCTCTCTCTCCTGAAACTCCTACAGTCCCGTTCCCACACTCCTCCGGTGCATCCAGGGACATTCTGTATCTCAAACACCGGGCTGTCTCTCTCTGAAAAGTCTGTGCTAACATCATGGATGGAGAGAAAAGCCTGAGAAAAAGAGGTCATGATGAAGCAATCAGAGACGAGGAAAGCGAAAGCGTTCTGATAGATAAGAAATATGTTGATATGTACAGTAAATATTTGTGGTCCATAAATTTTGGAACAAAAGCTAAGATTTTTTGGCATTGTGTGTACACCACCACATTGAATTTGGAATAAAATGCTTAAGTCACTACTTTCAGCTTTAATTCAATATATATGGAGTCTGGGGAAGCTCAAGAGTTAACACATTGGACTACAGTCCAGAAGGTCCCAGGTTTGAGCTCCACCACCACCAAGTTGTCCCTGTTGGCCCCTTGAGCCAGGCCCTTAACCTTTAACCCTTAACTGCTCAGATGTATCTTCTTCTTTTTTGCCCTTTGGGGTCTGTTCCCTTTTAGGGGTCACAACGGCCAATCATCTGCCTCCATCCAATCCTATCCTCCGCATCCTCTTCTCTCACACCAATCAACTTCCTGTCCTCCCTCACCGCATCCACAAATCTCCTCCTTGGTCTTGCTCTAGACCTCCTGTCTGGCAGTTCCAACCTCAATAACCTTCTACCAATATGCTCGCCATCACGAGATAAAAATATAAGTCGCTATGGATAAGGGTGTCTGCCAAATGCTGAAATGTAAATATATATATATATAAAAGTTTGAGGTCACTTTCTAACTCCATGATCGTTCCAGATTTTTATTTCTTGCTCTGTAAAGACTTCATAACGCCTCTAATCTGAGGTGCTGTTAATTGGTCATTTTTCAGGCTGATGACTCTAAAT
>JAQMYJ010000013.1:13895944-13935512 GCA_030014305.1 Clarias laeviceps | reverse complement strand
TTTTATTTGTATAGCGCTTTTAACAATTGTCATTGTCGCAAAGCAGCTTTACACAATCAAAAGAATTACTTAAGTTTAAAATCAATAAACAAGGTGAATACAAACCAATAAAGTGCATTCAAGAATTAATTTTAAAATCGATATGAATGTTTGAATACAGGACACACGTTAAGGTGTGACCGCTTTCAGAAGTTCACTTGACTCTTGAAAATTCTACACGAACAACATCATATCCATATGATCCCGCATTACCCACAAATTCAAGCTGGATTATGGGTGCGAGCCTAAGTGTGTGTCTGGTCCATCTGGCGCATCCACAAATAGGACGAACGAGCAGCGGACGGGTGAAGGCAGAGAAGAGCACGACAGAAAATGAATGCGGGCTCGGTCTAATTATTGTTCAATTAGCGCGGTGACAGTGAGCATTCCCACCGCTAGTGTCACACTTTAACCTGCTCAGTCAGCCGGAAATACAGGCAGCTGCTCTTTACCACCTTCCATTAGAGCCAAGATGGCAGCCTGGAGCCCGTCCAGGACGAGATGGAAAAAATAAATAAATAAATAAGCAAGGAGAGCGAGAAACAAAAAAGAGATTAAAAATGGGAGAATCAGGGAGAGATTTTGTGTTTTATAAAAAAAGAAAAAACTAAAACTAAAAAAATACAGCTTCAGAGAGAAGCAGTCAGCACATATAGTAATATATATATCTACTGTAATAATATATATTACTATAATATTATATATTACAGTATTATATGATATATACAATATATATTGCGTCACAACTTAGTGACATAGACTAATGAAAATGCTTCTAATTCGCATTCTTTCCTAACAATAATTCTGATGATTAATTATATAATGGGTGTTCAAGTCAAACCTGGAACGAGGTCAGGACTATAAGGGGGGATGTGGCAGTAACTCACAATAAGTGGTCATGGTGAACGATTGTGTGTAGACAGACGTGTCTCTTCCCCAGACAAGTTATTCGTAGATTTTGAAGGATCAGAGGGCTCCGTATTGGCCAGGATCGTAATTCACGGACATACGGCTTTCATTAAAACGTTCACACCATTCAGATGTTTTACTGTGGATAAGAGTCTCATCACCGTATCGTGATTGAAGTCTTGTAAATGTCAATCGGTTTTACTCCTCCATTTAAGTCCCGGTTTGACTCGAACACCCCCTCATTTTATTAACAGCAGCCTGAGTGAAAAGTAGAATCTCTGAAATACTGACAAGCCTCGCTTCAGTATTATAGTAGAATGGAGGAAAATCTGACCTTTTGTACAAAGCAGTTAACATCAAAGCCAATATCACGCATTTGTTTATATTTAAACAGAAGTAGTACAGAATTCTAAATATTAAATATGCAAGATATGTTTAAAATTGTAATACCTTGTGTTTATTTCCCATAAAATAAAATAAAAAAATCCAGATGTTCAAAGTGAACTCAAAGTGGACTTTTGGACCCCAGTGTATGTCTAATTCTACAACAATGTCAATAAAAAAAACCTCAACTCCCATGTTTACTGAGCTGCTCTACTGTGTATACAGTACATGACTCACATGCTCCCATTAAAAAAAAAAAAGCTCATCAAGAACATTTCAACAAAAACAAGACAAGTTTATTCTTATTTTAGAAAGCGCACCCAAAAAATTTGGAAAATATTGCAACTGTATATACATCTTTATTTATGACATCACTTTAATTTCTATTGATGTATGAAGAGAAAGTAAGGCTACTAGGCAGAATGATGTGTGGTTATGACTTTTATAGACTGCCTGAGCAAAAGAAAAAAAGCGAAGCCACCGGGTCAAATTATTGGCCTGCATCAAGATAGGAAAACTACTGGAATTGCATTAAGAACTGTCCAATAGATTATTAAAACCCGGAAGGATAGTTCTGAACCGTCAACTTCCAATAATAAAAATGGAAATGAGATGTTTAGTAGTGCAAGTAAGAGCATTTCCATGCACACACACACACACACACACTCACAATGCGATGAGAACTCACCTGATTGGACCTAAACAGCTTTGCATCCATAAAAAAAACACTAATAATAAAAAAATTAAAAATAAAAAAAATCCTAGAAAGCATAAAGATTAGACTTTGGAGCAATGGAAACAAAGGGCATGTGATCTGATGAGTTCAGATCGACCCTGTTCCAGAGCGATGCGTGCATCAGGGGAAGAATGGGAACGCATGAAGTGATGCAGCCATTGGTTGCTGTACAAGCCATTGGAGGCAGACGGTCATGTCTAGGCTCAGCAATATTATGTGTACTGCATGACCAGGATATTACATCAATGGAGTTTTTCTTTCTCAATGGCACGAACTCAAGTTGTGAAAGAGAAATTGTGGAAGCATAAGGAACAATTTTCACACATTGAAGATGCCCAAATGTAAGAGTGTCCCCCCCCCCCCAAGCTCAGGCAATAAAAGTTAAGTAGTTTAACGTGATGTTTTAAATGTTTACTTTTCAGTTATTCTCTGAATTTATTGTATTTGTTCATAAATGCATTTCCATTTCATGATTTTTTGACACGTTATATAAATATGTATTTTATATATACAGTATATATGTATCGTTTTCTCACCTTATAAACTCTCATTGTCATTTTCTCTCACAGCTCTACAAAACTCTTAAGGCTTTAACTCACCTTTATCTTCTTTCTGCAGGATTTTATTGATATACTGTATGATAGGTTTTGTCTCTAAAGTATTTCTTAATAGATGCTCGAAAAAAGTTTGCTAGCAAAGTGTTCATTTTTATATATTATAAACAAAAAACACATACTGTAACATTGATTAAACAGTTCATTTACAGTAGAGTAAAAATAATATTGAGCCTTTAATGGGCCGACATGTAAAAAATTACTGGGAGTTGTTGCCATGGTGACAAAAATAATCGTTCCCAAGCCGCTGACGTAACAGCTTTCCAGTCATGGTTCTTTTGTTTGTTTGTATTCTTGGGTTTTTTGGACCTGATTTTTTATGATTAGGTACTGGCATCATGTTCATTAAAACACCTCCCTCTCTCTTTCCTGGCACTCCTTAAACAAGGATTAGGATTAACTAAGAGCCATTATGTTTGTACGTTAGAGTCAGTGTGTGTGTGTGTGTGTTTGTGTGTGTGTATGTGTGTGTGTGTGTGTGCTCTGTGTTCCCCTCCAGCAGATGGACAGCATCCATGAGTGGCCTGTTTAAGCCCAGTGGTAGGGGCCATATGCAGACGTCATTAAAAATCACCTCTGAACCTGTCCTCCTGCACACACACACACACACACACACACACACACACACACACACACACAGCACTGGGAATAAACTGGGCAGGGCACCAGGGCACACATGTACTTGGAATCCAGCGCTACACCTAGTTAGTGTGTGTGTGAGAGAGAGAAAGAGAGTGTGAGAAAGAGAGAGAGAGAGAGAGAGAGAGAGAGCAATCTAGTGGCATAGTGTCAGAAGAGTTGAAGGTTAGTCTTCCCTTTTAATATTGCCAATGCTGTCCCCTTTGAAAATTCATTAAAGTGCTTCGACCTCTATGCCATCTGTATATGCATGCGTGTGCGAGCGCATGCATGCGTGTGTGTGCGAAGGCGTCAAGAGAAAAGGCTGCTTGGGAGGGTGATTGATATTCTGACAGCAGGCTGAGCTTGGCGCCAGGAATGCACAACGATGACTTTCGCTCCTTGGCGTGCCTGTTTATACGTTCACTTGATAATATACACTATTTTACCCGCGGACCCATTTCACGTCCGACTGCTGAGGCATTTGCGAGCATACGTTATTTCAGAATTTGATTGGAGGGGTAGATTTGGTCTATTTTGGCATGAGGTTCCAGTTCAGTTAACCCACATGACTCATTACCCCCATCGGACATTTCGTCTCTTTTGTCCCGAACAGCCAGCATGAGGCTGATACGAACAAGCGGCAATTATTTAGATTGTTCTTATGTGGCATTAACCTGGTGGGGAAAAATAAAATAAAATCAGGCATTTTGTCACAGCGTTTGGATTTGCCTTGAAGGATTGCGTTTTTATTCATATCCTCAGCATTTGGCAGACTATCTTACCTAGAGCGACTCCATTCAAATGAAATATATTTCGCTCAGAAAGTTTGACAAAGGAAAGACGTTTGTCTCCCTTGCACTCTGAGAAAGGAAGATGAATCAGTGTAAAGAGCTACAGTAGGTGTGATAAGTGCTTAAAGGTAGGTGAGCTTGGTCTGATTTTGGCTTTAAATTCCGGGTCTTGTGGGAGAACATGAGGGAAACTGAAAATGCTTCATGGATCAATTGGAGAAGTCATTTGGTGCACACCTGCCAGGATGTGCCAGTTGCAGTGTGCCAGCCTGGAAATGACAAGGGACTGAACATGGCCTATGAGAAGAAGCACGTGCGAGGTGAGAAATACAGATGGGTGAGGTAGAGTACGGTGACACATTTCGTGATCTGAAAACTGTCCAGGGAAAATTACTAGATCTTGGCATTTCTACAGGGATGTACAGTAGCTCAGTTCTGCTGGGAGTAAGTTTTAGTTGCAGCAAGGCCACGCATGATGAGGAGATATCTGGCAGAAACACGAGTGTTGGTGAGAGGAAAGAAAAGTTTGAGTTGAGTGTCATCAGCATAGCGGTGGTATGAAAACCCATGCGAGTGTATGACCTGTCCCATCCAGAACTGAGGATTGCAGGACACCAGTGGATGGAGACACTTCCTTCTTCATGTCTTAACTCCTAATGGAGATGTAAAGAGCTAGGGGACAGAGATTTCAACACGGAGTGCATTTCCCAAATGAGTTTCCTCGCTCATTTATTTAAAACCTGGTATATTGCTGTATCACCCAATGGTGTCTGCGCAATGTATAGAACCTTTCAGCACATCTAAAGCAGCTTGTGGTTGCCATGGTGGTGACAAAAACTAATACTGGACAAAATCAGTTTTCTCAGACCAGCAGCTACTGTATGTTAGTGTTAAAGATGACCGGCAAATAAGTTCTAAAAGGGGCAGATGTTTTGGACCAACATGAACTCTATGGAAAAGAATACCATCATGAAATGGTCCATTCTGATTGGACAAAAATTCTTGCCATCATATTTTACATACCAGCGATTTACTAGTAAATGCTTGTCACAGTACCACAACAACTAAAGCACAGGTGGAAGTAAACATACAAGGTCAGTGTATGGTGTGTAAAGAAAGACAGAGAAATTGTTAAGTATTACAGACTCTATGCAGTTGTATGTAATTAACATACAGTATATACTGATATTATCTACAGTAATTTGCACTAATATAAACTCTCTGCAAGAAAAAAAAAATGTATCTCGATTATGTAATGTGTATGTGTGTCAGAGGGAGAGAGAGAAAGAGAGAGAGAGACAGAGACAGAGAGGATTATATGAAAAAGAACAGACTTCGCACTGCATCATGGTGCTAAACAGACCAAATGTGACGGGGACAAACAGCCAAAGAGCATTCTTAACACCCTCTTAATTAAGCGCAGTTGCTTAATGACCAGCGCATGCTTCCAAACCTCAAAAAATTCATTAACTACTCATAATCATTCTCAGTAATTCTGTTTGTTCATTATACTGTACGGTACGTATCGCTAAAGCAGCGCAGTGCCTCAGTGGTTAATGCTGTAACTTGTTGGGGGGGTTTGGTTGTTTGAATCTTGAGGTTTTGAGGTTGTGTTTGTGGCATCCATTTAAAATGATCTCAATGTCCTGTTGTCAAAGTCATTCAACACATACAGTATGTCCTAATGGTGGACATCATCACAATGCCATTACAACTATATTACAACGTCAGACTTACAAGAATGTATCATGAAAAAAAAAAATCTAATTTCTACAAGGGTGCCAAAACCTTTGCATAGAAATACTGGATGCCAAGCAGGACAACTAGATCCAGGTTGCAACAGAACAAAATGTAGAGAATTTAAGGCAAAGTGAATGTTCATGCAAGGTCCTGGATGTGGAATGGTTTGGGGAAATTTCTGGGAAGAGCTTGATAGTTAGTGCATTTGGGTAGTTTTGTGGTTGTTGGTGTATTTGCAACAACAGATATGCTGTAGTCTTCTGTATTTATTTTTAGACCAGGGTACTCAGTAGTTGCTTTGATTTGGAATGCGATACGAGTATGGAGTTTGTCTATTAGGATTCTAGGCAGATGAATGTTATGCTGTGGGTAGATTTGGGTCAGTGCGCATTCATGTCGGGGCAGAAAACAGGGCGATTAGGGATGCTGAGCTCTGCCCGCATTTTGCTGCTCCGCACATTTACCGAAGCAAGCAGACACCTGCCAGCTGATCATCGATTAAAAGCGATTAATTATTCAGTGAGGCCTGCTGGTATGCTGAGGTTTCACATAGCGAAGGGAAGTACTTCACCCTTAAATAACAAGCGCAGATGGAGAAAAATACCGAAATGGGAATAACAAGAAAGACAAGCAGATTTTCGCCATCGTATTAGCTACAAATATTTTCACTCTACGTAACAAATCTGGAAGATTCTTCTATCTACAATGCCTAGTTTGTATAAGGTGAGTGTTATACGGCGAGGTTCTTTTCATAAACATTGGGAGGAAAACCATCAGTGTGGCACCGGTTCAGCTTCCAACCTGTACAATCCCAGTGCAAAGTGGAACAATAGAAGATAAACAGAATCAGCATGGACAGATAGATATGTTTCACCACAACCAGATGGCAGATACCAAATTTGGCAAATTATTGTCCCTACCTATCGAGGAAGTGGCCTTGTAGTGAAAGCAGGATAAATTTCTCATTTGCAAGACAGATCTGAGATTTGTAAACATACAGTAAATGCAACTATAATATAATGTAACAGACAAAGGTTGGTGGTTTTGTGAGACTGTGATGGAAACACATAATAGCAAATGAAAGCATTAATAGTGCATATTGTGCATATTGCTGCCGTCCTTGCTAACATAATTGGTACCCATGGTGCTATATCTTCAATAAATCTTGCACAAATGCAGAAAAACCCATAAAAAAAGATGTCATCTTGCTGTACTTGGCTTTCCACAGACACAAACAAGTTTTGAACAGCTCCCAGGCATACAATAAACTTAGCCACCGTTCAGTTGGGTTTGGCTCATTTGTTCGTATGTCGAAAAGGTGGAACGTTCGTATTTCACTGTACTTTAATCTTAGAAGTAAATACCATATCATGGGTCAGGGGTAGCTCTGGTTAAGGCACTGGACTACGGTTCGGAAGGTCCCAGGTTCAAACCCCACAACCACCAAGTTGTCACTGTTGGGCCCTTGAGCAAGGCCCTAAACACTCAACTGCTCAGATGTATAATGAGATAAAAATGTTCATGACATCAATGACATATTCAGGAGCCCTTAGCATGTGATAGGGAAGTGAAATCGTTCTTCGTGTCTTCTTGGCTAAAAGCCTTTCATTAAACTCACTTAAAATGGACAGACAGCTTGTCGTTAAAATAATAAAAAAAAAGATATGTAAATTAGCTCCAAAGTGGAGATCCATGCTGTACAGTAAGTCCAGGCCAAACCCTTTTCCAAGAGTATGGTTCGCTTGAAGCAGCTTTCTAATGAAAATATGAAGCCAGCTTTCCTAAAGAGACATTTGGAAGTAAAAGATGAAAACCTGGCCATATAACCAAACTAGGCAAGGTTTCTTAAATTAAAGCATCATCTGAAGCTGGAAATGAGACAAACAAACCTCTTTAACAAAGAAAAGATTGACATAACGTTACCCTGCTTGAATTTTCTTGCCGACGAATTTTGGGTGTCAAAATGTTTATTTGGTAAAATTACTGTACAGATGTTGGTATCTGGTTGATTTGAACAGTTTCATTCCTTGATGAAATGACAAAAGTCAAATACAATTTGTCATCCATTACATTGGGATAATGTTGACGAATAACCTATGCACGATGCTGTAAATATGACTTCAAAACACTGTTTAATAAAAGCATCTTCTAACTAAAATATATCTATAAAACTCTTGTCCAGCTGTTTTTTCCTCATTCTTTACATGGCCAATGGCCTAAGCAGGACCCGATGCTAGTGCATGCACATACATGACATTGTAAAACATACTGAAATATATGTATACATATATATTTATATTACTCCTCCAAGTAAAAAAATACTACACAACTATAATTTACTGAATCATTAAATTGAAAAGGAGTCAAAAGGGAAATAACCCGCTTCACATCTGAGATCTGAAACCTCTAAAGCACTGGTTTTGCGGCATTCGGGAGACATGATTCACTTCTCAGTTATAGTGTAGAAAGAAAATTAAACAGAGAGTTACTACACTACTGCAATCAAAAGACATAATATATACACACTGCATGCAGGAAGCTGTTGTGTTTATCTGGTTCTCACTTCCTGGACCTCAGATGAAATAGGGTCAGATGTTGTGCAAATATGAGGGGAGTCAAAAATCCTCCTCACTTCCTCTGCCTTTTTCCTTTTTTGTCCATCTGCAAACAAGCTTTCGTATTCCCTCAGTAAAAACATGTAAACGCTGAACTGTGAGCCACGGATGCAATGCTATCTTCACTTCTTCATCAGAAGTGAATCTTGGACCAAACAGGTGGAAGTCCAATGGAGCGAGAACAGGACTATAGGAAGGATGCACCTCAAAACAAAGTTTTTGCAGAGCATTTATTATATCCGGAGTGCGGATAATTTTTGACTCACCCGTGTACAGTACATGTTAAGGCTGAAATTCTGATGTTTTAAAGTTGTACATGTGACATAGATCCGGGCTCGTTAATTCAGCATTAAATAAAAAAGCCATTTTATCAAAGTCATTCAAATCATCAAAAACAATGTTGTCTAGATGTCGTGTGTTTAGATCACATGACATCACAACCTAATTACATCTATATGACAGTGTCGCAAAGAATTAGGG
Organism: Clarias laeviceps; assembly: GCA_030014305.1. NCBI lineage: Eukaryota > Metazoa > Chordata > Actinopteri > Siluriformes > Clariidae > Clarias > Clarias laeviceps. Next base: position 13,926,583 of record JAQMYJ010000013.1, on the reverse strand, counting down.
AGAAAATCTGGGAAGCCGACAATCCGACATCAGGGTTCCTGCTAGGTGAATAGGAAGGGTTGGATTTAATAAGCATTTGCTTATTATTTCAGCCACTATAATGAAACCAAAAATAAACATTAAGCCACCTAGATAACGGTTACACTGGCTGAACTTTAAGATAATAAATATTCAAAATCTTCCTAGTGATAATAACAAAACCTTTACACCGAATACGACCACAGGAGGCATTTCTTTTGTGTTCTCTAGCTCTGCTTTTTCACATTAAGATCTGTACAGTCACAAATGGATTCCTCAGAGTGGGTCGCTGATCTGTCACGGGCAGCGTCCCGCTGGGGGGAATGACATGTCGGCAGGAGAAAAATGCAGTCGGAGCGACAGGAGAGCACATGGCTGACGTGCTTCGGATAGCTCTCCATATGTTTGCCATCATTCAGACCAATTAATTTAATGAGGAGGAGATAGAGAGTAAGAGGAAAACAGGTAGACAGCAACGAACTGACACATTTTATTTATTAATTTATTTTTTTGGTCTTTTTAATGATACATGCATATATTGTCTCATGCCATGTTATCCAGTATATCGGGTCACAGGAGGCCTGGAGCCTATCCCAGGAGACTTAGGGTATAAGGCGGGATACACCCTGGATGGGGTGCCAATACATCGCATCACACACATTTATTCACAACCAATTTTGAACTGTGGGTGCAAACCGGACTACCTGGAGGAAACCCACAACATGCACACAGACCCAAGGAGGGGATCGAACACGAGCGCTGGAGGTAACAGTGCTAACCACTAAGCTACCATGCCACCCACATACTGTACATGCATACATGTAAGCTATAAATTCCAAACCCCTAAAGATCATTGTGGTACAAGCGTAAAGCTCTTGCCTGAAGTTCATTATTTTAATAAAATAGTAGCAAAGCCTAGGAGGTCAAGGGTAGCTAATTTGTTAAGGTTTTGGCCTACTGATTGGAAGGTCCCAGGTTTAAACCCCAGCACCACCCTGTTGGGCCCTTAATCAAGGCCCTTAACGCTCAGATGTAAAAATTAGATAAAATAAGGGAGAACATGCACACAACTCCTTGAACCTCCAGGGTCCAGGTTTGATTCCCACAGACCCCAAGGTGGGAATCAAACCTGGAACCTGGAGGTGCGAGGCGACAGTGCTAACCACTAAGTCACCGTGCTGCCTTCTTCAGTTCCAGTGTTCCCCATTACCGTAGATAGACATGATTTAATGTTATAAGGAAGATAACACTGCGCGGTTTGATTGTTATTTGATTCCTTATTCAATCATTCACCAAAACGTAATCAGTGCTATCAGTATAAGATTCATCTCACACTCCATTCTTCCAAGCAATTATCTTTAACAGAGATAGGAGGCTACTCAATTAGAGGGCTCAAGATGAAAAAAAAGTGAAGTTGAGAAGGCGTAAGAGTCTGTGCGTGTTTGTGTGTGTGTGTGGTTCTCACTAACAGTAAGATTACCGCAACTCTCCGGAGTCAGACTTGCGTTTTAAACAACCCTGGTTCTTTTTTTTTTTTACCTTTGCTCATTCTCTCCCCCCAGCCCCACCCTCCCATAAACATGTGGACCACCCCGTCTAATAACCTTCTTCCCTGTCTCATTTCTCCTCCTCCTCTCACTCTTTCTCCCCCACCGCCTTGGGGAGTCTGATTACAGTTTTAATACTGTCTGCCGAAACGCTAATACAATAGATGCTCGTCTTAGATTTCCCCAGTGAGAGCCCTTCTTTCTCCCGTAATATTCTCCAGGAAGAGCTGCGGGTTTTCAGGACCAAGCGCTATTTTTCAGCACACCTACTCGACCAGGTTGTTAGGAATCCGGTTGGGGGGGTGCGGGTGGGGTAGGGTTAGTCTGGGTGATGATGGGGGAGTTCCTGGAGTTAAGTGACTTTATGGAATCTGAGTAGCGTAAGAGAGAGATAGAGAGCCGCTTGCGTGCCAATATGGAGGCGCCTGATTGAATTAGAGCTAGTTAGAGGGCAAGCCTATGGGAGAAAGGGGGATATATGATACACCCCAATCGCTTGAGAAAGCGGAGGCGGGGCAGGGGTGGGTAGGTGGGAACAGGCTATCAAGATACAGATAGAGAGAAAAGGAATGAATTTAGGGCATGGATACGGGGGTGGTTAGCACTGTCCCATTGCACCTCTAGGGTCCGAATTCTATTCCCGCCTCGGGATCTGTGTGCATGAAGTTTGCATGTATCTCTATGCTTGTAGGGTTTCTAACGGGAGCTGAACGGGAGTCCAAAGACATGCATATTAGGCTAATTGGTGTTTCCAAATTGCCCGTAGCATGTAAATGTTGACCAGAGGTCCAACCAAGGTTGTAAAAATGGGAATGATTACAATGGTCATGTCCGGTCCCATGCCTGGTCCCCAGCATCTAACCGTATCCATCCATCCATCCATCCATCTATAGGAACCTCTGTCAGAAGATGTTGATTCATCAGGAATGGATAAAAAGGAAAAACGTCTTATGGTATAATAGGAATAAAACATTTTAAATTGTCATTCATTGAGCGTTTTATTCCAGACAGACAGATGAACAAATGAGGGAAGAAAAGACAGAGCAGCTGGCTGTGTGGGAGTCTGCCGGGGATGGTGGAGCGCATTTGCTAAACAGCGTTAAGAACACTCAACGTATTATCTTCCTGGGATCGAACCCTCGGCTCAGATACCTTTTCACCACCCCAGAGTGCAGTCTTTACTTTAAACCGCTGCCGCATCATCGTTCCTACTCTGGCAGTTAATGAAGCGTTGGGAGCTGCAGCAAGTAGGAATATTTGCTCGCGGTCCTTGAGGCTGTGCATGTTTGCCTCGCACTTCTCTCTCAGATCTCTGGGTCACATGCTTGTGTCTGAGAAGAAGGAGGAGGCGGTGTTTAGGAGGTCGCACCTCTCGCCTCACCCTCTCTCGCTCTCAGCTCGACTCTATTACGACGTCTGCCTCGCCACCGCGAGCATTTATACCCCTGGGTCTTCGCGCCGCACCTCGTTCTCTGTCAGTTGCTCATTTGAAGAGCTTCTTGATTGGCTTGTCTGATTACCAACACACGCTGATTATCCTTTAACTCTCTCGCGCTCTCTCTCTTCATCCCTCTCAGTGTCCACTCAAAGCTCACTCTTCTGTGCACAATCATCTTACTCGTTTCATTGCGAAAGAAATATGAGCACGCAGATGTAAAGTACATTGCTGTTAATAATCATGGCTTTGAAAATAAAACTCCAGGACTTTGAAGGACTTTTCAAGTGCTAATATATAGTTCGCAAGAGCTACACAAGAGATGTCATTCACCAAACTGCCTTAGAGAAATTAAATCTGTATTTAACAGTCTAGGTATGGGGTATCGAGAAACTCGCTCCCACATGATACAGTATATACCCCTTTACCCTGTACACAGGGCTGCAGGGGACCTGGAGCCCATCTCAGGACATAAGGCGGGGTACACATCAATCACAGGGCACACACATTCATTAAAAAAAGAACATCATATTTTTCTTCACATTCTTCTTCTTTTATATTTTATGGGCAGAACCAGTCAAAAAAAAGTTGTATTCTGATTAAAAGCTTTGTGAACATACGTTAACACATCTTATCAGACCAGAGTTAAGCCGGAACCTCTGATCAGAACGAGTTCGGTCGGATTGAAGGAGTGTCGTCTGTGTAAGCGCAGCCTGTCTTTACTTTGCATCAGTAATATTCAATTCTGTTAACGCTTTTTAATTACAAAAGCATTTATGCATAAATCGGATTATCAATGTGGATGAAACCGTGCTGCATTTAAGAATTGATCCCTGACGTGTTGTTGAAAACTTAATTGATTTTTCAGCCAGAAATAATGCAGGCTGTGCGCAGGAGTCTTATTCGCGTGAATTTGTGTTCTTTGTTGTCTTGATAGACTTGTTCAATGCGGTAATAGTTGTGTATTGTTTTTCTCCTTTCTTTCTAGTCGAAGACGTGTGTGTGTATGTGTGTGTGTGGGCAGATGGGGCAGGCTTTGCTGAGAGCTGAGTTGCTTGACAACTGTCAGCGTTCCCAACTGCCACTGCTTGGAGCTTTAGATGCTCTCTCACACACACACACACACACACATACACACATACACGCACGCGCAAGCAAAACACCTTTACTTCAGAAAACAAATTTCCTTCCTCACACATCCTTGTCTTTCTCCCTCCTCCCACTCCCCCCCGGTTCTTCTCCACAGCACTAATTAGCCGAAAGAAGGATAACATCACTATGTAATGGGTGAGCATAAAAAAAAAGAAAAAAAATAGTGGAACTTTCTGGAGAGAGGCTCTTTAACGAGATTACATCAACACAGTTTTTATGAGCTCAATCCAGACTTGCGTTTACACTCACTTTCTCTCTCTCATACACTCACACACACACTGCACACTGTAGGAAATCGAATAGTCCAAATTTGGCTACATACCACGTTGGATACGAAATATTATCCAGCTCAACCAGCATACAAACACAAATAAGCAAACACACACACATACACAGTGATTAGAAGCTCTGTAGTACTAAGGGAAGAGGTACGGAGGACACCTCCAGGGTGCAGGTTCGATTCCCAACTCGGCGGTCTGTGTGCATGAGTTTGCATGTTCTCCCTGTGCATGGTGGTGTTCCCAAATTGCCTGTAGTGTGTAAATATTGATCAAAGTTGTACAACGGAAATAAATAAAATAGTAATCATCATTGGCCTTCATGGTCCCCAGTTGGACTACAGAGATTCCTAGATGGATGGTTGGAGTACTAATGAAGTTATTACACTAATGTTGTTGTTGTTGGTCTTTCATCTGCTCCCGTCAAGTGGTCGCCACAGCGGACTATCCAATCCACGCACAACATGGAAGAGGATGCCCTTGCTGACGCAACCCTCCCATTTTATCCGGTCTTGGGACCGGCACTGATATAATTTGAATTTCTTTCTTAAAACCATAACATACAGTACATCCAGCAGCTATAATATTATGACCTGATTACTAAATATACACTAGTAAACTGGTGACAGGATCATGGGCACCCAAGGTTCACACAAAGGCCAGGCTGTCCGATCCCTCCGAAAAGCCAATTCAGCAGAAATGCCTGAAAAATGTCAATCTTGGCTACAACATAAAGGCACCACAATACCCACCGCACACAGGGGACAGCAGGCAAAGATCCCAAGCTCAGATTAGAATCCAATCGAGCACCAATGGGACGCCCTGGACAACCAAGTCCAACTCACGGAGCTGCCACCAGAGCCCTGGTGCCAGACACCACAGTACTCCTCAGAGGTCTCATGGAGTCATGCCCCGAGCTGCTAGAGCTGATCAGATTATGTTTTATTCCCAGGAAAATAGAAATAATACATTACAATACACTTTTGTAGACATTGTAATCAAGGGCCAATCTGTGCTCTTTCCTCCCTCACTCTTTTCAAACCCAAAAAGCTTTCCTTATTTTTTTGGTCGTCCTGTTCCATCATTATTTCCTATGCAAATAAATTATAGTCTTTGTCAGGCCATTTTTATTCATGTTCAGCAGTAGCGCTTCGAACAGCACAGCAGAGAGTATGAAACAGAATCATGTACTGTTCACCGGTTCTTAGAGCAGCTCCACGATAAGGGTAGGGGCACTTTTGTTTGAAAGATATATTAAGATTTAAACACTTGAGGCTCTGACCTCAAACCTACTAAACACCGGAAACTGGAGTCTCCTCTTCATATTAATGCTCCTGTGGATAAAAACAAACAAGTCACGAATCAAAATCTCCTGCAAAAGGTAAAAATAAACCTGCTCAAAAAGCACATATCAATGTCATGTTGAGGTATCTACCTTTGGTCATACTGTAAAGTGTATCAAAAGGCATCGTCTGGCCTTCTCATCCCTTTGCCCGCAAGAACTTGGGCCTCTTAAGGAAGTTTAGGAAAGCCACGTATCAAAGTCGCACTTTCATAAAGCGTCCTGAGATACAGCGTTACAATCTGAAATGTCAACTGCAAAGATAGTGACCTTAAGGCCTTTCGGAGGGTTTTAACGCCTCGCAGTGCTGCTGAGCTCACAGACATTAAAAGTGGTGAGAAAGAGGAGAGGTCTAAAGAGGGCACAGAGGATCAGAAAGGACAACACTCGCCCCAGCCACAGACTCTTTAACATTTACCATCTGGTGGACTTTAAAAAGAGCATGCGCTGCCGAACAAACAGACTAGCAAACTCTTTCCTCTCAACTCATGCAATCTTAGTGATTGGTGCAGCTCATATTGAAGGCTATAACTAAACCTGATTAAAGATTATGCACATTCATCATTATTAGGGCCAAAAATTGATCATGTTAACTATTGCAATTAATGTACTTTTTTTTCAGAAGTTTAATGGACATAATTGTACGAATAAAATGAATCATTCTTACCCAGGCACAACTTACACACCTTTTTCATCAAGGTGGTTCCGGAGTCACTTTGGAGCCAGGGCCAAATTTCAAACCAGTTCTTTGTTTTCAGACAGTCCTCAGATGGCGGCACCAACACTTTGCTGGGCTTGAACAAAGAACCGCTAACGTCAGGGTGTGGGTCAGGATTAACATGACCGACTGAAAGTTCTTTAAAAAAAATTACTCAATATGCAGTGGGCAGCTCAAATGCTTTTTAGTAATGATAAAGCCAGAAGAGCTGCATGCAAAGCCATGTTGCTGTTGTCATTATTACTGTGCTTGGTGCAAGCATTGCTGAGAAAGTAGAGACATACGCGGAGACATGAACCCCCCACCTGGCTCACTTTGGTAGAAAAGTGGTTATACTGTAGGTCTTGGCAAAGTGTTGCATTGTGGGGCATGTCGGCCATCTTAGTAGCCATGGTAGAAAACAAGAAGTCCTGAGGACGCAACTTAAGCAAATAAATGCTAAAATCTAAAGAAAAATAAAAAGTTCTCAAAAGAACTCAGGGACCAGTACTTGATGAAGATACAACTTGTAAATGGTTTGGATCCATACCAGATTTGCAACAAATAATGGACCGATTATCCTGACTTGCTATCTAAACATGACAAAGGTGTTTTTTTTTTTATCTTTTCAGTGTTAGTGTGTATTCAGCCAAGCAGTTCAAGTTCACGGGTGCATGGGTACTGCACTTCAAAATGTTTAAGCCAGAAAGCTGTGCTAACACAGTCATTCGAACAAAGGTACAGTATAGGCAGTTAAACCCATCTTAAAGGGATAGTTAAAGAGATATTTTCAACTCTTCACGCAAAAATGTATTCCAAAGTTCAGCTGAGACTCATACGAAGCTGTGGCAGTCCCACTAAGCTGAATCAGGTTGGTATTTTTCATAGTTACAGTGTATTTGGTACAAATTTATCTTATTTTCTCTCCCTGGAAAATCGAGTTGTACAGCTAGTTCCAGTTAGCCATATGGTTAGTTTTGGTTACCCATACGGCTAGAATATTTGTACTAAATGTAATGTAACTTTTTAAAGATACTAACTTGATTTTGTTCAGCGGGACTGCAGAAGCCTGAACTTTGGAATGCATTTGTGCATGGAATGAGAGTTGTAAAATTTGGCCCTGATATTGTACTCGCGTTCACGTTCGGTGTACAAAGCATGAAAAATTATAACAACCTATTGGAATGCACCTTAATTTTGATTTAATGTCCCTTTGTTTACTGTATGTCCCAATTATTACCATCAGTTCGATTCATTCGATTCATTTGCAGCCCAAACATGAATTTCAGGATGGTGTATTGCGGTTACGACAAACTTAACGACTTACGTGATCTTAAGTTCTAGCGCAGAATGATAACTGAGACACACTTCCATTTTCTTAAAACTTTCAATTCTGTACTACTCTTTACTCGTTCTTGAGTCCATACATATTCCTTTAGGGTTTAGGGTCTAAATATTAAAATGGAAAATTTTGCCATTACCTCATTGTGTCTTGTGCCATATAATCCACCTACAGACATGCCTACATAACTAAATGTATTCATTAGAACAAATCTCATCGGTATCATGAAAGTTTTTTTTTTTCACCCCCACCCAATCTCCTTTTTTTTTTTCACATCAATCCACCCCGTCATTACAAAATTAATGCGGTGTGAACCTCGGAGTCTTCACTCCCACAGAAAATGGTGTGGCAAAACCCTACCATGGATATTTAAAGACCTATAAAAAATTCTCTCTCACCAGGTCTCATGGGACTCCCAGAAACTAGTTCATGAATGCAAAAAAAGAACCTCCTCCTCTACAAAATGCCTATCTCCTTCTCTCCCATCTCTGGTTCCCGCTCTCTGTTGCCACGGCAACGGCCCAGCGGACGGCACTGCCAGCCTGTGGGATGTGGGCAGCGGCTGCCGTCCTATAGTTAACGCCAGGGAGAGCCGAAAATAAACTCCCGACGAGAAACGCGCACGAATGTGCAAACACGCAGGAGAGACGGCTCCTGAAAGCCTCCGGGTGCGAGTAGAGAAATCTGATTCCTGCGATTTGGTTGGTGAAAGAGCTAAAAGGAGGCGAATGTATAATTCAGAGTGTTTGTGTTTGCTGGGCTGTTTAATCTTCAATCTAACAATCCCGGGGTGTCACTTCACACGCAAAAGGATGCTTAGAGAAAGATGGAGAAGGGAAAGAGACTCTCTGTAATCTGCTGGAAGTCTGCATGCTAGGAAGAGTGTTTGTCCTGGCACATAAACACACACACACACACACACACACACACACACACACACACATATATATACAGCAAGAGAGAGAGAGAAAGTGAGATAGAGGACTTTATTCACCATAAATCATCTCATATAAATTAGAAAAGCAATATTTAACTTTATATTTAAATTATACTTTTTTTTTCGCTTTCCAAAACCTAATTGTTTATTATTCAGTATATTAATGATAATTAATGCAACGTGAATGAGCCAAAACTATAAGAGTGAGAAATGAAGTGTAAAACGAACCATACTAATTAATAATAATTATAGCTCGATATGCTTTCTGATAAGACTGGAAAGTTTTTTTCCCCCTATTAAATAATTACAACCTTGCCACAGGATGCCAATGTTACATTTTTACCCTCAATGCTTTTTAAAGTAGACGCCCACGATTGGCTACGGTCACTATGATTGATGTGAGAGTGTGGTTATGCCATCCCTCCCCTGATAAATAATGTAGATAGATCTCTAGGCTCCTGGCTGCAGTATCACCTGGGAATCAAACTCACGACGTCCAGATGATAGTGGCGAACTAATGCTTTACTGCTGCTACACTCAGGAACCTTTTCACGCTCACTCATTCGCTATAGCGCTTACCCTGTACAGGGTCGTGGGAGGCCTGGGGCCTATCCCGGGGTACTCTGGGCACTAGGCAGGGTTCACCCTGGGATAAAAATCATTTTGGTTAGGTATGGTACTACTTTTTTGCAGCAATTAATTTATCAGTAGTTGTTGGTGTTAGTCTTTCAGCTGCTACCGTTGAGAGGTCGCCACAGCGGACCAACTGATCCGCCCAACAACTTGGCACAGCGGATCCAGCGGCTGTGGTTTGGGCATTGGCTGGGAATTGATCCCAGGGCTTATGGTAGGCGAGAAACCTACTGCTGAGCCACCAACGCCCAGTTCATTTATCAGCAGACTAACTCCAAAAATTCTTGTTTAATTTATTTATGTTTGCAATGGAGGTGCAAAATGTTGCCGTTCTTCTATAATCCTTAAGGTGGCATGTTCTCAGCCATTCACAACAAATTGTTTTTTGAGAATTGTAACACAATCTGAAAAAAAAATAAAGCTTAATATCAAATCGGGGTTCTTTAAAAATTTCAATATAAATCAAATCTGCACTTAGGTATTATGATTATCAGATCAGGTGGTCCCTGGTGATTCCCATCTATACTGGATAGGGTGCCAATCCATCACCGGGCACAGGCACAGACTCTTACACTACAGGGAATTTGGGAATGCCAATTAACCCGCCAAGCACAGGGAGAACATGCAAACTCCATTCACAAACACCCAAGGCAGGAATCAAACCCTTGATGCTTGATGTGCAAGTCCACTATGCCATCGTGCCACCGGAGTCAGTTCCATTTATTTTGATTAATTTTTAAATGGATAAAATTTTTTATATTTATGTTTTACTCCTTATCACAAAATGATGAATTTGGGAGTCTAAGGGAGCAAAAAATGTCCATGCTCTCTGGGTTGCACAAATTCTCAGGTTACTGAAATTGAGTGTATTGCTGGTAGTTTGCGCTTTGATCATTTTTGTCATGTTGCACACTCCGAGTCCATGGTTCCTTGGAATTATAAAGACGGATTACTTGTATATAATAAACTCTCCCTTGAACTGCTCTGGAGTCAAGGTGACTCTTTTTGATGTTGACTCAGACTCTCCCGCGCCACTTTACCTTCACAATAGACACGAAGCCATGACAACACACTATGGCCCTCGACCGCTCAGGTGTACTGTAAGTGTGTGCACTGTATCTGATTTGTCCTCTGCATCCGCGAGGGAGCCGCTGCCGTGCTGAGTCTCCGGTATGAAGGACACATTTAAACAGCGTGAAGCAGCTCAACAGCTACTTTGTCAACACGCGGACACCTTCTCTGGCACTAATTAGGGCTCTATGCCATGCTGTATAATTTGTTCATCAGAATCAGCTGTGAAATGCAAATAGGAGTTCATCAACACCGAGCGTTCCTAGCCAAGTGTTTAATTAACATTACATTTTAGGGACACATCATGGTACCTGTGCCCAGGGAGATGTAAATGGGACAAGGCTGCCTAGGTAGCACCTAACCTGGACAGCACAGATTACAAGATTATGTTTCTGGACTATTATTTATGTATTCATTTGACAAGCAGGTTCATTAAGGCCATAACCTTGGTGGTCCTCGCTTTTTTCTTCTCAGATCTAACGAAGAAAAAACTAAGGGCCTGTATTAATTTGTCCAGATGGTATATAACAAGTTACAACAACACACCCAATTGATTTGTCAGTAGATTACGTGATGGTGTACGTATCACAATATTCATATCTATGACTTAAGCACTGTTTAGCCAGGAAATGTACTTTGTGTTGAGTGTCTTCACTACTGCAATTATAACCCAGCACTCTACCTAGGTTTCATTTTCTCATTTTATTTGGTCACTGGTAAAGCCAACTTGTACCGTCTAACCAACTGAAAAAAACTTATAAAGCAGGGAAACAAAAACAGCAAGCTTTTTCACAAACAAAGGTTTGATTCTCAGCCCAAACACTTATTAAAAGTTTAGTCTGTGCTGAAAAAAAATCAATAAATAAGACAATATTTAAAAATAGACAAAAACATAACAACCAAGACAAACAAATTTTAATTGATCTACAGTACAAATTGTCCACCCACACAAGTATTGTATATTTGTACTATTTGAATATTAATCTGTCTTAGACAGGCAGTTTGAGGTTTAAAGGTAAACAGGGTTAACCCTGATACAATGCTTTGCAGAATTGTTCAAACTTTATTAAAGTCATTGGCTTAGTGGTTAGCTCTGTCACCTTGCTCCTCCAGGGTCCGGGTTCGATTCTCGCTCAGGGTCTGTGTGCATGTTCTCTCTGTGCTTGTTGGGTTTCCTCCCACAGTCCAAAGACATGCACATTGCGCTAACTTACATTCCCAAATTGCATGTGTGTGTGCCCTTCAATGAATTGTACCCCCATTTCCTGGGATGATGAGAACCAAAAAAGTTCTTCAAGAAGCCTGGAGAACTATCACTTAAGACTACATTAAAAAACAAGTAAGTCAGGCTCTTAGGAAGCAAAATACAAAGTAATGAGGGGAGGACTCAGGAATGCTTTTTGTATATGTATTCAATCCATTTAGAATAGTATTTTGTAGAGCCAGATTGTTTTTGCTGCAATTCAAGCTTTACATCTGTTGGGATTAAACCCAGCCAGCTTTGTTTAGGAGTGATTTCCCCCACTAAATGGCAGATTCGCTCTAGGTTTTTCAGAATGGCTGGACGATGTTTGTTGATCACAACACCTAGGATTACTATCTTGATTAATTATATATATAATATCTTCCTCTATTTTGCTCTATCAATTCTTCCTTTAGTCTTGAAAAGGAGCCTAGGACTGTATGTGAGGATGAAAACCATGATGCTACCACCACCATAGTTCTCATAATCCCACCTTAGGTTTGCACTACATATAGCTCTATGGGACTTGGTTTTGGTTACATCACACCATCTTTTTGATGGGATTTCCTTCCCAGCCAGAATCTTATATAGTCCTTGATGAACCTTCTACTCCACGTTCATTCACAGTACTCTGTAACTGCTTCAGAGTGACTGTTGGCCTCAACGTCACTTTCCTTCACCAAATTGCTCTGTCTCGTTTTGAGGCATGACCCTGTCTAGCTAATGTTTAATGATGCTTATAAGAATATAATTTCACACTCTATTCCTAAATTCAAGAATTATTACTTCCTCCTTACCTTCCTTTTCATTTCTTTCCTTTAGACTGAAAGTCTCCTTGATGACAGTTCAACTGAGGTGTTTTTTGTTCAGAAAATGTTTTAATATTTCATTAGTTAAGGACAATTATAAGTCAATGGTCTCGTCATTAGGACAATAACTTTAATCTGCAGCTTCCAGATACTTTTGCTTAAATCCTTTTCAGTCTTCAATTATTTTTACATGAATTTAATTCAAATGAACTTTGAAAAAAGAATATCTATATTATTCAAACATATTTGCAAGCCACTGTAAAAGGTTTTGTAATTATCGTGATATGATATGAAACTTATTATCAGTCCTGCCCAACTCCTAACCTGTAATGTTATGTTATAGTTCTGACATATGAGCTTTAACACTGGGCACATGTTTATCTTTTAATGTGTCTATACTGTATATGTGCTGATGTTTAATAAGAATTACATCATCCACAGTGTTTCTAGTGTGTCCTGTTTCCTTTTTTTTTTTTTTTTGTTTCCAAATAGATTTTTGATTGAGTGAGCATGGTGTGGCTTTAAATAAAATTTTATATGTGTTTGCACTGTTGGAGACACACACATACTGTATAGGATGCGTGTGGTTGTGTACCATATGCCTGTCTATGTGTGTGTGTGCGCGTGTTGAAGAAGGATATGATCAGCTAAAGAGCAATAAAGAGCTAAAGAGCAATAACTTTCTTTATTCTAGCGAAAGACTAAAACCCAGGTTATGTGAAAATAAAGTATTTGTCTTTAGGAGAGCTGGAGAAGGTAATAAAAAGTTAAACATTTTACCAAGACCAACAGTCTCTCACTTATTCTCTATACCACTTATGGTGTACAGGATCTTTGAAGCCTTGAAGCCTATCCAAGGGACGAGGCACTAAGGGGTCCTTCGCAAGGCACACAAGCACACACACACACACACACACACACACTCACACAATAAGGGGGATTTGGAAAGCCTAATCTGCATGTCTTCGGACTGTGAGAGGAAAGCCACCAAGCATGGGGAGAGCATGCAAATTCCACACACACACCCCAAAGTGGGAATCGAATCCTTGATCTTGGAGGTGCAATGCCACAGTGCCACCCACTACACTGCCATGCCACCCAGGCTACTCCAACACCAACAACTTAAAAAAAATTAATAAAACACACAAAAATCATAAACTGGAGAAGAATGTTAATAAAATAGCCCCACTGGGTGCAATAAAATTAAGCACAAAAACGTGCACAATTCTGACAAATTCAGCTACATAACTTTTAATAAATATTATTATATTAATAATTAATACACTTAGTGGCGGCACGGTCCGGGTTCGATTCCCACCTCGGGTCTGTGTGCATGTAGTTTGCATGTTCTCCCCATGTGTGGTGGGTTTCCTCCGGGTACTCCGGTTTCCTCCCACAATCCAAAGACATCCAGGTTAGGGTAATTGGCGTTACAAAATTAAAATAGGACATGGGTCGTAAAATGGGACACCATGGGTCACACCATTGGCCTACACAGTCCCTGGTTGGACTACAGAGGTTCCTAGATTGATGGATGGATGGATTGATGGACTATACTTAGTAATACACTCCAGAAAAAAAAGAAAGAAAGTAAGAATTTGTTTGTGAATGTACTGTACAGAGAAATCCTTCCTCACACACATAGTCCTTCATGAATGAGAATGAACATCTAGAATATGATGTAATCCAAACCCTTCTCCTCAGCCAATCACCAGACACTTCCTGACTCAGACTAGGTTTACTCCTGGACACACAATCTACAGTAGAACCACCAATCTGAAAATTCTACCCAGTTTCCTAAACTGTTATCTTATTTATTTTAATGCAAACAGATCAGCTGATCTGATGGTTAGTAGGAAAAAAATGTTGGGACATTGAGCACAGTCTCTTAATTACGACTGCACCACCACATGCTGTTGACCTGAGATGATGAGAGCTAATTGCAGAAAGCTTTGTGACAAACATGCACAAGTCTGCATGGCCGAAGCGGTGAGGGTGGGGGAGTCATGAATATTTAACATCAGATAACTGTCTAGTCATTGACCTCGTAGGGTGACGGTGTACGAGTGGGAGAGATATAGTACTAATAGCATCACATGAAACTAAAGTGTGTGCAAGTTTTATGTGTGTGTTGAAGATTATACTGCGTGTGTTGTTTCTTGAACTTGTAGAAAGTCCTCCCAAAAGGATAAGAGATGGAAATTGCTGTCCTATTAGTGGTGTGAATGATTAATTAATGTTTGTAAATAAAACCCAAACAATCTTACGCTAATAGAATTAAAGCTTTTTGTATAATAAGTATGAACAGGACAATAATTGGGTTATTTATGGTTCTGTTTTATTTTCTGGCTAATCAATCTGTTTGTGTCTGCATCACTGGACACGGATTGCGATCAACAAAAGGTGTGTGTGTGTGTGTATGTGAAACCTGCATGGAAATCACATTTTCACACCTGCTATGTGTTGCTGCAAGGTGAATACGAGGTATGTGAGATATGAGGTGAAAATATACGGGTTGTATTTATAGAAAAGATTTAAAGTGAGACAGACTTGCCGGCCTCATTAGACTCGCAGCTCCAGTGCAAAAAGAAAGGAGCAAATGTCAAGCGTTAAATATAATACGTCTCAGCTGATCGGGTATGTTTTTGGGGAAGGCATTGTTGTTAAGGAAATGGATTGATAGACATGCAACCGGTATGCAAAAGTCACAGTTTAGTGCATGACTCGGTTTTGAAAGTCATAGTTCGGTATGTTTTTAGTAGAGTGGAATGGGGAATGGGGAATGTTCTCCCCGTGCTTGGTGGGTTTCCTCTGGGTGCTCCGGTTTCCTCCCACAGTCCAAAGACATGCAGATCAGGCTAAATGGCGTCCCCAAATTGCCCATAGTGTGTGTCTTGTGATGGATTGGCACCCCGTCCAGGGTGTACCACACCTCAGGGATAGACCCCAGGCCCCCGGCGACCCGGTATACAGGATAAAGCAGTATAAACCATGAGTGAGTGAGTGGGTATATTCACTGTTGGATACTGAGAATGGCTGTTTTATTTTGTGTTCTGTTTTTGCACAACTCAGTGAACCGTCATTTCTCGACAGAGTAAATAAGAATCATGTCTTTCATGACATGAAATGCCACCACAACTGACAAGTCAACTCAGCCTATTCTCCTCACCTCTGAGCTCCTTCACCGGTAATGGAGTGATGTCAAATTACTGTACCATGGCTGCTAGCTGCATCACAAATAGCAAAGAAAAACAATCGAATTCAGACATACTGTATATGCACGGATAAGCTTCAGTTTCATCAACATGCAGACATATTTGTTTGTTAAATCTAAATTGAACAAAATACAGACCACTAATATGAGTTAGCTGGATTAACTCGCTCGGTGCAAGTTGTATATTTCCTTGATAATGGTTTAAACATTTTCAGCATTTGTTAATGTTTTAATTAAGGATTAATTAAAACATTAAGTTAATTTTGAGACATTTTGAAAACTGGTAAAATATACATTTGATTTAACAGACATAATCACCCACCACTAGTTAAAGCTAGTATTCACTTGGACAATAACAATCAATAAAAGCGAACATTCTGTATGAATTTGAATGTATGTACACCCTTGGTTGCTTGGTATGTTGGTTGGTTAAGTGTTTGTTTAATTGGCTGGTTAGTTGGATGGGTTTTTCAGTGGTTGTTTAGTTCATTGGCTGGTTGGTTGGATGAGCTGTTCAGTGGCTGGTTGATTGGTTGGTTGTGTGAGTGGTTTAGTGATTGGTTGGTTGTTTAGTTGGCTGATTGGTTGGGTGAGTGGTTCAGTGATTGGTCGTTCAATTGGCTGGTTGGTTGGATGGGTGACACCAACCAACCAGCGGTTCAGTGATTGGTTGTTTAGTTGGCTGGCTGGTTTATTGGGTGAGCTGTTCAGTAGCTGGTTGATTGGTTGGCTGGTTGGGTGAGTGCTTGGTTCAGTGATTGCTTGTGTAGTTGTCTGGTTTGTTGGGTGAGTGGATCAGTGGATGGATGGTTGTTTAATTGGCTGATGGGTTGACTGAGAGGTTTGGTGGTTGGTTGACTGGTTGGTTTGTAGTTTGGATGGTTATTTGGTTGATTGGATGATTAATTTATCAAAATTCAATGGCTACAGATTTTTGCCAATATTTGTTTGCTAACATTATTACATGCATTTCCTATTTTATGAATGTGCATTTTTGCATTCTTAATTTAAATAAACACAGACACACACATATGCACATAAATAAAAAATCTAGTATTTTATTAAAAAAAATTTGATTAAAATCTAATATTTCAGTCAAGACAATCTGAAGAATGTGTTGTTGCAATAGCATCTCTTTACTTAAGCAAGAAAATACCTAAAACAGTTGCAAAAAAAAAAGCTTTTTTGTCAGTTCATAATTTTTTTTTAATAACTGATGTGTTAAAATCTTCACATCCACCTTTATGTCTTTTATTTCAGTAACTACCAGCACTTCAATGGGTTTCACTAAATACCTCCAAGATTTTACTCGAAATAAGATCACTGCTGACTGATTAAATAAGAGCCAGACTTTACTTTTTAAAATATTAAGACATTTTAAACAAGACGGAAAAAAGAAAGAAAAAAAATAGAAAGCAGAAGCCTGGGAAATCATCAGTATTGAACAAAATGGCACACACGAGCACCCCTCTACAGCAAATTAAATTAATTAGCATTCTAATTGAAGTCCTCCTCTTTGCTCTGTTACTCTAATCCTATAGCACTTCTCATCCAGTTCACTCTGTGCGAGTGTGTGTGTGTGTGTGTGTGTGTGTGTGTGTGTGTCAGCTGGGAAACCCTGGCATTGTGTATTCCAGTGAGAAGAACACCGTCATACTCTAATCTCCTCTCAGTCACACAGGCGCACGTCTGACAATGGAGATGAGAGACGCCGGAACTTCAGTGCTATCCTGTCTGCTAGCCTATCCCACAGAGACAGCATTTCCGACTTAAGCCATGATTTCACGCTCAAGAGCTTCTAACGGAGAGTCGTGTTAAAAAAGAGACGTTTACCTCTGCCTGTACTAGAAATTTCTTCACTGACTGTTAGCCGCTGTGATGCTTTGGGATGCGTGGTTAGCTTCGTAACGCTGGTCTGTTCACTCAAATTTTGTTGCTTGAGAATTTTCTGTGCACTCTGGTGTTTCTTCAAAATGTGTCCAAATCATGAAACATTAAAAGGCAGCTATTCTCATGGCCCCACTGTCAAAACAGACTCGCCAGAGCACTGAAAGTTAAAAAGCCTGGTCCTGGAACTGGATACAGAGGTCATATCATATCATATCATATCATATCATATCACATCATATCATATAATATGTTTTTCTGGTACACGTGAAATGCTTCGAACTGTGCTGCATGTTTTTTTCTACACTAAATAAAACAAATCATCGTTAGACCTTGATTCCAAGTAATAAACAAACAAAAAAAAACATGCCATCGAGCTGTTTCCTTGTAAAGACGAGCTACCTTCATCTCTTTCCTCATTAAAGCAAACTAAAAGGCGAGGAAATACAGTGGAACCTCGGATTGTGAGTAACGTGGTTTGCGAGTGTTCCGCAAGACGAGCAAAGATTTTTAATAAATTTTGACTTTTTGGTTTACGAGTATCGAGTATCATGTATCACGCATGCGTTTCTTGTTTTAGCACCGAGCATCACATGATCACAGCTTTTGTTTTTTCTCTCTCTTGCGCTGCAGAATTGTGGGTAATCGTCTCCTCTACTCTGTCTTAGTGTGCATCTCTTACTGGTATAATCAAGATGCGTGTACTGTTTACTATAACACTGTAGCCACGTGTGTGTGCGTAAAACATATTTTATTATGTGTTTGCGTATACTGTTTCTTATAACACACGTGTGCGCGCGTTTAAAAGCAAAAAAAAAGTCTCATTAGAGAGGTTTAAGATCCATTTTCTCCCTCTCTGTTTAACCCTGTCGTTATGAGTGTGCGCGCGCGTAATTTGACACCGTGCCACCCACACACAAACACACACACACACACACACACTGTCGCCTTTACACCCCCCGTGCCCCCTCTCGGCCTGATTCCTCCTCTCCTTTTACTTTAGATTCACACACACACACACACACACACACACACACACACACACATACAGAGCGCCTGATTGCATAAACGGAAATACTTATCTGTCGAGATTTATTTTTACTTTTTTTTAAAGGTAAACTGCAGGTTAATTTGTTTAATTAATTTTTTTTTTCCATAATTTAGTCGTGGCCAATTCCTTCCCGTCACTAGGGGGATCCCACATTAAGGCTACTACTACCATTCAGCCAGGAGGGCCGAAGACTATCACGTGTTTCCTCCGAACTGCGTGACGCCAGCCGACTGCATCTTTTCGAACTGCTCGCTCACGCACCGTTAGGGGCGGAGTAACACACTCGGAGGAAAGCGCTAGCCGCTCCTTCCGTGTGCGCGAGCTCACAGACACCCCTGATTGGCTGTAGAGCCGTGATTAATGTGGGAGCACAAAGTACCTCTCATCCCTCCCCTCTGAGAGAGCTCGACCAATCAGCTCTCTCTAGGCCTCCGGCTGTGAGAGGTAACAGCATCACCCGGGGATCGAACCAGCGATCTCTGGATGATAGGGCGAGAACTTTACCACTGCGCCACTCGGAGGCTTACTTTATATTTTTTGTATTAATTTTTGCTGTGGAACAAATTATTTGAATTTTCATTATTTCTTATGGCAAAATCTGCCTTGATTTACTAGTGTTTTGGAATATGAGCCCACTTACTGAACAAATTATGCTCGTAATCCAAGGTTCCACTGTACAAAACAACTCTGAACTCCACACAGCCTCGCATTTGACCCATTTACCAACTCTTCTTCACAGTATGTCTCGATTAATGCCGTCTGTTATCCAGGGGAGTTGCATATCATTCATTTTGAAAAAACATAATGATAATGAAAGGCGAGGATTACAACAACAATAAGAAAAAAAGATGTAGACTTTAAAGAAGAGAAGGCTTTGATTAAGTATGAAAGATGAAAAGCATTAACGGACCTAAAGTGAAGCCCTGGGGAACTCCTTAAAAGACGACTTTAAGCTTTACTTTAATGTGAACTCTTGATGGTGGGTGAATATAGAATCTGCGGCTAAGGTGGATAAGATATGTACATCTTCAGTCAGTTACTTCTTATATACTGTCTATACTGTCACAAAAGCCTAGCATAACACAAGGGAAGTTTACATGGACCCTACTATTGCACCAATGATCTAAATAAAAATGTAAAGAATAGTGTAAACGCCTCAATTGAAACCCGATCCGGTAGGATAGGAACAAGAATCAGTTCACCAGGTAAACACTTGCTCGTATTGTTGGAATTTATATATCCTTTCTGCACATGTTTCTCCTATGAAGGAATTTCCATTCCTAAGGCGCTAAATTCCATGAGTACACCTCTCTCCAACCATTCTATGCTTCAGACATTCATCTACTTCCACTGGGTCTCTGACTAAGCAAAGAGCACTGATTGGCACTTCATTTCATACACAGTAAAGCATCTAAACAATAATAGATAAGACTGAATTTCTGTAACCAATTATGACACAGAAGGCAGGATTTATGGGAAAAGATATTGAAAAATGGGAAGCCTGACCTAACCTCAAAGCATAGGTCTTCTTCTTCTGGACTTCACAGAATAACTTTGCACAAATATTTTGAGAATTTAAACTAGCACTGTCGATAAATAAAACATTTTAATCAAGTTAATCACAGTTATAGCCTGTGATTAATCACGATTAATCGCAATTTGTAAATACTCTGATTTGCTGGTATTCTAAACATGTAATGTTGGACTAAAGAAATGCATGACAAACTTGTTAGAGGAAACAGATTTTATACAGTTTTATAATATTTCATGAATTGTGATTAAACAAATGTTAAGTTAAAAACTCTCGAATGGGACCGGCAATGATTAATTTGGGTTAAAAAAAAAGTACCATGTCAAAAATCTTATGTGATCATTGTCTGTATAAACACTTAAGCTGGAATCTGTAAATCAGAATGATTTTAATAAGATTGTAGAAATATTGTCCATGTACAGAAGGCGCAGCTACTGATTGATTATCCTAGTGTGTTCGCCTGTTTCGTGTCTCTCTTTGAGTTTTGCCTGTTGCTCCTCATTATTGTGATGTTCTATGAACAAAGTCCAAGTCTTGATTTTTTGTCTTATATCATTTGTGTCTCGGAATTCAATTTGCTTTGGACTCTTGCTTGTGTTTGCCTTATTATCGTTATCATTATCTTTTTGTAGAAAAGTAAATGCATAAATCGCAATATGGACCTCTGCAATTATTTAATCGAGAGAGGCTGCAATTTTATTATAGGTAAAAAAAAAAAAAGAATAGTCAGGAATTTATGTAGCCTAGGCATTTGATTACTTTTTAAAAATAATTCTGGGTTGATAAATAAACATTGGCACACATCCTCTTAATGACATCATTTGTCCAATTATTTGCAGTTAGCCTAGATAAATGTTTTTGACTACAAACTGGTTTTTAGCTAATCTGGCACCCCTATGCTTATATTACAAAATTTTATGTGTCATGAAAGCAATAACTAGACGGGAAAAGTAAAAAAAAAAGGACAGGCAAAAGCACGTTCTCGGCACGGGAACTGTGTTATGTATGAGTTTCCACACTTGTGGCGCAAACCGTCTTCCTCCGAAATGAGAGAACTCTATGCTCTTGCTGATAAGATATTTACCCCTTTAGAGAAGTGGAGAAACCTTTTTCGCCGTCGCCCTCTCCATTCTCGCCAACCTTTCCAATCTCAGGCCTCGTCCAAGGTCTTAAGGTGTGTAATCAATCAAGCCGGCGCGGGTCCCAGTGCTAAATCGGCAGTCTTCGGTTCGCCTGATAAGGCAGGAAGTTGTCTCTTTTGACATTACGCTCTCTTGCCGAGCTGACAGATTGAAGGAGTGTGACTTTTACCTGCATATATATATGCCGTCCAAACCGCCGGGGCTGATAAGGAAAGAAAACAGACTGCGACACTAATTCTGACAGCAGACAAATGATTGAGGCAGTTCTTATCGGTATACAAACGGCTTGGGACTGATTCCGAAGCCACACACCTGGCAAGAAGAAACAGAGCTATGACTTTACTACAAATAAGACATGGCATGCTTGTTGGGTTGGGGTATGTCAGGGAAATTATATCTCCTGGGATTACAATGCAAAACAGTTCCCTCAGGATGGTGCAAAGAAAATAAAATAAAAAAAAATCAGTAATCGTCAGTTCTCTAGGTGGAAATGGCCAAAGTAGATTGGGTTTGATGGTTTAAACTAGATGGCTTCGGTGTCTCATACAGCCACTGTTTACTACCGAAAAGCATGATGGGCTACAAAAAAGAAATCCGAGGCTACAGTGAGACCTCGACCACATCTTGTTTTTTTTTTTTTTGTTTTTTTTTCCAGATTTTCTCCCTAATAGGGAGCTAGGGGGCTCCACATTAAGGCTACTACTACCACTCAGTTGGGAGGCCCGAAGACCATCACGTGTTTCCTCCGAACCAAACCAGCTATCCGCTCATTCCGTTTGCGGCCGTAGAGGCGTGATTAATGTGGAAGCACTAAGTACCTCTCATCCCTCCCCTCTGAGAGAGCTCGGCCAATCAGCTCTCTCTAGACCTCCGACTATGAGAGGTTACAGCATCACCCTGGAATCTAACTCGCGATCTCCGGATGATAGGACGAGCACTTTATCACTGCGCCACTCAGAGGCCCTCAACCACCCATGCAAGGTGGCTTAGTGGTTAGCATTGTTGCCATGCACCTCCAGGTTCTAGGTTGGAGTTTGCATGTCCTCTTTGCGCTTGGTTGGTGGGTTTCCTCCCTCTGATTAGATTGATTAGGCGTCCCCAAATTGCCTGTAGTGTGTGAATGAGTGTGTGAGTGTGTGTATACGGCTCCAGGCCCCCCACGACTCTGTATACAGGATAAAGAGGTATAGACGATGAGTGGGTGAGTGAGTTCAACATGCTTGGACATTTTTGTAACTCTGGTCACTTCTGTGTTGGATGCTGTAGCAGTCTTGCTACAGCATCTGTGCTTCTAAGATAAAGCCTTCCCCGCTCAGAAAGCGGTGTATACACAGCTGTATCTTATTTTGCTGTTAAGCTTCTTTATTTTTCCTAGGTGAGCAAAAAAAGAAAATGGCATGGCATGGTGCGCAGTTTTAAAACGTGATGTTTTCTTTCCACAACCCTCAGGACTCACATAGATTTGTCGTCGGCTAAACACTATACGTGTATTCATGATCTCAACGGCATCCTAGCGCACAGCTAAGTACACAAACGTGCGCAGTCCCTGAAGTCACCGTGAGAGCGTTTCTCGTCAGGACGGCGGGCGCGCTGCAAAATGAACCATCTTTCTCCGACTATCTTTTTCTTCTCAGAGGGACGCGTCTGAGCACACAGTCATCCACAGGGGAGACACACTCTGCTTGGCAGGAGCCTGTGAGGCTCGTTGGGACATGAGGCTGTTCGACAGACCCCTGCTGGATCAGTTCGGTTCCAACTACGCACACACACAAACGTGCGGGGACAGACGCACCATCAGTCTGCTTACAAGCTCCCATGTGTTCGGACCTCGTAGAAAACAAGTTTAAGGAACAAGAAAAAAAAATCACTGAGCTTCTGTGCACTGTGAGCAAACGATTGCATTCGGGGTCAGGATCCGGCCCGTAAACCGAAGCTTGTTAAAATGTAACTACGCTGTGATTACACTCTCTCTTCCAAAAAAAAAAAAAAAAAAAACAGACCAGGAAGTAAAAGGAAGAAATGAAATTAAGCGTATGATTGGGCCGCTGTTGAATGAGTGTGTTTGAGCGGAACCGTCTAATGGGTGCGAGGTTTTTATGGCCTACTTTTATGCGAGACAATCATCGTCAGCGTGCCGCTGCCAAATCTGCTACGCCATGACTGGCTTACGAGTGAGATTATTCTCTTTAATCCCCGCTCGATTAAACGCCTGCTTCGCATACTGCTGATTACTGACGGGTCTCTGTCGTTGTGTATGTGTGTCGCACCAGGACATAGAGATGAAATATTTACAGAAAATCAGAACATAAACATTGGAAACTCGCTTTCTATAGCTTCCACCCTTCGATCCTGACAATCCATGGCGGACTTGGGAATGCGGAAGTGGGTGAATAGCGCTTTTCTCCATGGTTGTTGGATGAAAGCCTTCACCCCTCACCAATTGGTAGCACTGAAGAGCTGGATAACAGCACCTGATTGATCCAGCACATCCTGTTTCTTTCTTATATTTTTCTCCCCCAAATAATAAAGAAAAGAAAAGAAAGACAGAGGGAGAGAGAGAAAGAGAGAGAAGAGAGAGACAGATGATGTTCTGTGAAAGCGTCACATGCTGAAGTGGGACACAGCTTGTTCTCTTCAGATCTTTATCGCCTTCCTTCTGGAGAGCTGATTCTATAGAGAGGCCTTCTGCTCCTACACGCGCTCGGAAAAAGAAGAAAAAAAAACAAACAAGTGAATCCAGCGCCTACCATGTGCTCTGCATGCCGAGAGAATACCTACAGTAATCACGGCGCCGTATGTGGAGGTGATGCACACGTGTACGCACGTATGCAAACACGCCACAACCTGCGAGGCGAGGTCAGGCACTTATTACTCTGTTAATGATACGTTTATATATTCAGACAGAAACCCTGACCTTCAGCATGGCGCTACGATGACCTCATCTGTCACGTCCTTCCGTACACACCTCACACACCTCTTTTATGCTTTTTCCCCGGGCGAATCTGACATTTCGTGTCTGTTATAGGGTGAAGAAGGACAGAGAGATGAGAGAGAGCGGAAATCCTGTGCAAAAAGCGATAATACGGGAACGTGCGTTCTCCGATGGGTGGGTTCATAGTAGATCCTGCATGAGCCTGGACTGGATGGAGAGGAAGATAAAGAGAGATTTCTACACTTTCTGTTCTAAGTCGCAGAGATACACTTGCTCTCCGTGTCTCCCTAGAGGTAAGGGACGATAGCCAGAACCCTAACTTCTGCGTGTAGGCTGTTGATCTGTTTGTTCTAGCGTGATGCTCATTCCTCAGTGACCTGAATCAACTTCAAACAGAAGTCTGCGCTACTCTCCAATAAAGCTCTGGGAAAAAAAAAAAGATCTACAGGACCAAAGTGTAGGATTGTAGAGTGTAGTCTTACGCCATTTCCTCTTACTGGAGGTTAAAGCCGAAATACAAGTTGCAGCTGCTCGCTAACATTCGCATGTAATCATTCAGGGACTGAAGCCGGGGCCGCTAATGAACCTAATGAGCTCTAACCTGTAGCAAAGCTCATTGTAAAATCCGGGTCAATTACATCACCTACGTGTGCATGTGCTCTGGAGGCACTTATCGGATCCTTATATACCGAGGCAACACAAACAGAAACACGCTGGAATGTTTTCTGAAGGTAAAATCTTTACAACACTATTAACTTATTTTTTAAAAAATCACGTTTTGCTATTTCTTTAACAAGGTAGAACTGTTTATTGTAGATTTTATTATTTTCTTTAATATATGACTTTATTACTGAGTCGGTAGAGAAACATTTCTGATTTTCAAACATCAGTATTCCATAGCAAAATTAAAACTTATCGTAAAAATATAAAAATAAAAGAAAGCAGTGTATTATTCAAGCAAGCACTTTTTAGACCAAAAAATAAATAAAATTTATAATAATAATTAAAAAAAAAAGGAAGCTGCCGGGCATTGCAAGCAAAAAAGTTTCTTTTAGTGAAAGTCTACAGAGGCACTGTCCATGGTGCTGGATGCTTAAGTAAAATTTAGTTGCTAACTTTCCTATAAAACTGCACAAATTGTACCTGACACTAAATTATCAGCAAATGTCCTATTCGCATGGGATTAGTATTACCCAGGACCTGATGTGATTTAGAAATTAACCCTCATCAACATCTGAATTTCCTGAATTCGCACGGGATTAACAAAGCCTGTGATTTTACTCAGATTTACAGACTTGTATGTTTTCCATACAAACAAATATTACGTTTATTAAATATTTTGTATTACATTTATATTCATATTACCTATTACAAATAATAAATTTTATACAAATAATGCCATATTCATGAATTTTCTCTTTTTTTTTCATGGCTGAGTCGTACGGGATTAAGATTACAAACAACCTCTGCAATTATTACAAATCACACGAGGTCCCCAGGTACAGTAATACTAATCCCGTACGAATAGGACAAAAGTGTTGTCACACCAAATACTGACTTTGTTTCATTTATTACTGTCGCACGTTATAGATTACTTTGTTTTTTAAGACATCCTTGCTCTACAGCATTTATAAGTGCCTAAGACTTTCGCACAGAACACAACTTCTGAGCCACACCCACCAGAGAAAAGCAGATCCGGGCAACATGCCAGGAGAGGGGATCTTCTTATATGAGGTCACTTTAGGGAAAAAAAATAATAAGCCCTAGCCAATACAAAAATAGAAAGGGCAAAATGCTGGAATTTTTGTTTCCTTTTTTTTTTTTTTTTAGTACATGCACACTGGAGACTGTCTGAAAATGACTAAAATCCAAACTTTATACTGTAAACCTACAGACACCACATCGCAATAGTTCTATGAGAAATTATTGATACTGTCTTTGCTCGTCCCAAGCCTTCATAATTTACAGACTGAGATGTTCGCACTGAATACAGATGTACGGTAACTCCAGTCAAAATGTAGGTAGGCGGCTTAATCGTTTATACAGTTTCATCCTGTCTACAGGGTCGCTGGGGGCCTAGAGCCTATCCCAGGAGACTTAGGGGATGAGTACAGGGTGCCTGGGTAATTTGGAAAGCCTAATCTGCATGTCTTCGGTCTGTGGACGGAAGCACGGGAAGAACATGCAAACTCCATGCGCACCGACCCGGATGGGAATCGAACCCAGAACCTGGAGGTGCAAAGCGACAGTGCTAACCGTTAAGCCACCGTGCTGCCGATTTAACGCTCACCTAATAAATTTTTATTTAAGACAGACGTGAAAAAATTTTATCGAACTATTATTTTAATGTGTATTACAGGTTTATGTATGAGTTAGGGCTCATCTGGGACTTGATCCAAAAATGATGTCTAATCCATCCCTGGACAAGCACTAGTTGACCGTTCAAGCTCACTTCCTGCTTTATGAGCGAGTAAAACTTTTAGAAACTCGAAACCTCTAACATCATGTTGCCTTCACTGACATACGTGGTTATGATCCTACTAAAAGTCTTCTTTGTGAAACTGCAAGTATGATCTTTCAGCTCGAATTCTCCTGCCTTAAAGCTCACGTGTCATGATGTACAGCAGCGTGTGAGAGGCGTTTGTCGTCTCCGTAGGTGGCGAAGATTTCTCACTGCATTTGTCATTGAATCCTGGCATGTGTGATGCGCACTAGCTCCATATCCGCTACGGAGAAGCAGGCCAGATTGTGTGTGTGTGTGTGTGCGTGTGTGTGTGTGTGTGTGTGTGTGTGCGTGTGTGTGTGTGGAAGAGATAGTGCTGCACGTGACAGCGCAGCACTGAGATCTGATATTCCAACCTGCTTTTTTTCTTCGAAATCAATTACACGCCTATTGTCTCTCTTTCAAACCTGAACTCGACGTAAAAGCAGACATAAACGATAAGTGGAGAAGAAAGGGAGGAAGAAGAAAAAAAAACGAGAGAGAGAGAGAGAAAGAGACAGAGAGATTCGCTCAATACAATCCTCAGTCAAAGAGACAGTAGGATGAGGCGACATCCGAGATGAACGGAAGAAGAGAAACGGCGGACAGATGGACGGATAAACGCACGGATGAGTAATGCTGCATATCTGCGTCTCCGTGAGTGACGGAAAAGGAAGACGGAGGAAGAGAAAGGGACGCGCAGATATGAAGAGACGGCAAAAAAAAATAAAGATAAAAAAAGTAAAAAGCGACAGCAGTTTGTCCGGACGTAGTACCGGTGTCACGCGAACCACACACAGAAAAACCCAGTATCGGATAAATAAACAAATAAATATCAGATTCCTGAAGTTACTGTACTGTGCATTCCAAAGAAATCACACCTCCTCCGTCCGGGGTTCCATAATTAGCTTTCGTCTACGCACGCCTCTGACTCTTTCATTCAGGTGCTCGTGCCAAGGACGTCCATATGTTCGCGTCAGGGTCCTGAGATCCTTCAATAAGAGCAATAAAACCACCTCAACGTGATTTAACAGTATGAACAGGGCTGCATTTCAAGTCTTGGGAAGATATAAAGAGATCCGGACATGTCAGAACAGACCTGGAATGATACTGTAGGAGGGCCGTTCGAGTCAAACCGGGACTTGGTTGGATGAAGGAGTAAAAGCCGAGTGGTGTTTACAGAAGACTTAAGTGACAAAACTCTGAGTTAAACATTCACCTAAACCTTTTTGGAGAAGAAGGCCGTAAGACCTTGGTTGAAGCCAGTTCCGTTAAAGAGTTCCTGGGAGGCCAGCGTTCCAAACAGGAATACTGAGAAGACATCATACCATGACGGTAGGTGGTATCCAAGTACTAGTGAAACACTAAGTGCATTTTTGAGTCCCGCTTTGACTCGAACGCCCCTAGTATGTGCACGAGTATCTGGTGCTAAAAGGCTAGACGTCAGTCTAGTGACATGAGAGTTGATGAATGATGTAATGCCCAAGCCCTCCCCTTCTCTCTCACACTCTTTCTCTCTCTCTTTTTTTTTTTTTTTCTCGCACGGTTTCTACTGTACATGACAGGAACGCTGTCAGAACGTTTCGCTGCCCGGTTACTGGAGCGTCTGACAGCAGTATGGTGCCGAGCTGTGGGCTACCAGACTCTAACAACTACTTCTACACACACACACACACAGAAATCTTTCACATGCTAGATGGCTGAAGCTGTAAGACAGGCGCATGAGCGGATGAAAGTGAGGGGAAAAAAAAGGGAGATAAACAAGAGAGAGAGAGAGAGAGAGAGAGAGGGAGGGATCGGAGAGATGAGAGATGAGAGGAGCATTAGAGACAATACTCACTCCAGCATTTGCCAGCACCATCTGTTGATGATGAAGCAAAGAGGCTTAAACATGCCGAGTTCTTTTTATATATATGTAATATCAATCGTTTATTAAACAAAATAATAAACTTATATATCATTAATTAATTGATTGATTAATTAAGCACACTTATTCTATAAGATGGCGTATGTTGGATGGAGCGTGGTAATTAATTCCTGCGATTACAGTAATCAGTGTAGTGCAGCGAGCGTGAAAATAAATAAGTAAACAAATAAATAAATTAAAAAAAGAAATGAATTAAAAGAAATAAATCATTGCCAAAAAAAAACAGGTTGTAAGCATTACATCATTACATCATTTGTATTTATCTCTTTAAGAAGAACGAGAGCCAGATGATTGTGTCATTATCCTGAACTGCTTACATTCAGAGAGAGAGAGAGAGAGAGAGAGAGAGAGAGAGGACACCACACATTCACACACTCGTTCACACCATCTACCAGCATGGTTTTTAGGAGGATGGATGCTCTAGATAGATAGCTTTGGACACATCAGCACAGTTACTAACACAAGAATCCGACAAATACTGCTGTATGTGTGTGTGTGTGAGTGTGTGTGTGTGTGTGTGTGTGTGTGTGTGTGTGTGTTCACTCACACCGATATTTCACATAGCAGATGGGCTACTGTGTGTTCCAACTTTATGTAAATGATTTTCATCTCTCAAAAGCAGCGGAAAGCAGCGAGGTCTAAAAAGTTGGAATGTGCCTCGAACCCGGTCACTACGCTACTGTATAACGCTTCGGAAAGTTTCGCTCTCTGCCTTAATGAGAGAGAGAGAGGAGAGGAGAGGAAGCAAGCTGTAAAAGAAAAGAAAAGCATGTAAGACCTAGAATGGCTCTCCTAGAAGAGAGCTGAATAAAAAAGTTTTTTTTTTTTTTTTACAAAAATCCAAAAATAAAAAATGGCACAACAGTGCTGTCTTTCTACGGAGTTTAAAAAGACGCGAAAAAACAGTGACTTATACTGGAGGTTAAAGAAAAGGACACAGTACATCTGCACTCACAACCGAAATGAGTCCGTGTGATTGAATTAAAGGTGCAAAAGGTTTAGTAGGTCGTTAATTATGTCTCGAAGGCTTAAATAATTTGCAGTTGAATCAGATTAGAGTGATTTTTTTTTTTTACCCTTTTAATTACACTACCGGCAGCATGATGGCTTAGTGGTTAGCACTGTAGCCTGCACCTCCTGGGTCTGGGTTTGATTCCCGCCTTGGGGTCTGTGTGCATGGAGTTTGAATGTTCTCCCCTCTGTGCTTGGTGTGTTTCCTCCAGACACCCCAGGTTTCCTCCAACAGTCCAAAGACATGCAGATTAGACTAATCGGCGTTCCCAAATTGACCACAGTGTGTGAATGAGGGTGTGCACTGCAATGGATTGGCACCCCGTACTAGGTGTACCCCACCTTGTGGTCTAAAGCTCCAGTCCCCCCACGACCCTGTATACAGGATAATGTGGTATGGACAATGAGGAAGTGTGAGTGAGTGAGTTAATTGGCCTGAGATCAGACCACAAGACTCGTTAGACCACAAGACCCATTTCCATTGCTCCAAACTCCAATCTTCAAAGCTTTATTCCTAGTTAGTTTCATTAACAAGTGGTTTTCTTATGGCTACAAAGCTGTTCAGTCCCAGTCCTATAAGTTCTCATTAGGTTACATTGTGTGCATGTGGAAATGCTCTTACTTTCACTATTAAACTTAACTCTGGTTTTACCATGCAGCTACACAAAGGATTTAAATGATCACCATTCATGATTTTTTTCCCACCACATTTCCTCCACAAAGTTGATGCTTCAGCACTATGTCTCCAGGTGTGGAAAGGTTCTTAACCCAGTTCCACTACACTGGTGCTGGTGCCAGGTGCCGGTTCTGGTGCTCGTCCGGTGCTGGACTGGGAACCACCGAGAACCGGCCCGCATTTACACTAGACAGGAGCTCAGTGAGAGCTGCATGATAATACGTCACAGGCCACGCCCACTAAACAGAAACGAACATGGAAGTTTCTGAAGTCAGTTTACTG
>JAQMYJ010000013.1:13878578-13893596 GCA_030014305.1 Clarias laeviceps | reverse complement strand
ACAGGGAATATGAGACGAGTTTAATACTTAATGAAACACGTTAGACTTCTAAATACAGTAAATATGGTCGGGACATGGGACGTCCCCTCCCCGTCAAAATCGTGTTTCTCTCTGACAGGCGCTAGGACCCGGAGACACTCGTCCAAGCCGTGTCTTCAAAGCTCTTTTCATGTCCGACGAGTTAAATGAGTCCGTCTCTCTGAAGTCCCCAAATGAGCGGCGTTGTTTCCCAGCATGCCGTGCGGCACCGAGGTGCCAGACGTGGCTTGGTTTGGCGATTTAATTCCTCTAAATCATGGACTTTTTTAAAGACTTTTTGCCGCTCGAATGCCATCTTAGCATGACATACAGTACTGTAAGACTTTAAATTAGCGCATACATTACATGAAAAGGCAACATTTTTCAATCTTATGTGCGGAGTAAGATTTGTGTGTGTATTTGACTCAACTGACTTTAAATATGAATTTTCTAAATAATAATGAAAATTTTATTTACTGTATGTTTACATTTGAAGTGGCAAAATGTTGCCGTTCCTCTATATTCCTGCAGGTGGCGTGCTCTACACAACAAACACATTAAACACTCTGAAAAAAAAAATTACATTAGATCATGATATAACTTTGCAAAACAAACCAATTCGACACCTAGGTATCGTGATACCACCTTATCGGGTGCCTCCTGGTGATTCCCATCCCTATTATTTATCCTCATTCTGCATTTTTTCTTGAACGAAGCAAACATTTCTGAAATTTCCTGGCCAAGACAAGGCCTTTTTAAAATTTATAACAAGTGATCGCTGTAGAAGGTATGCTAGTCAATAAATCTAATAGATAAATAGTTAAATAGATTTAACTATTTAGAAGGGCAAAGCAGCGCGGTTTAATCAAATACGCAAATCAATATATCGGAATCAACGGGTCAAGTTTTTGAGTCGAAAATGATGGATCCTTAAAAAGCAAAAAACATTAAACCGCTTCCATTTTTCACAAATACACACGTTTTGCAAGAGTATCGCTTCTTCGTATTTTAAGGTTACGTCCGGTTGCTGCAATACCGCCACCTACTGGACTGGAGTGCGGAGAAAATAACACGATTAGCGCTTTGTACAAGACATTTAAACAACCGACAACACAAGTAACGCAGCATTTTAGTGCTTAGTAGATACACTAAGCAATCATAAGACTTTTAAAACGCTGGGACGTGACCCACAATGAGTGCCACATTATCGCAATTTTTCATCTGCAGTACACCTTTCAGTCACAGGGGGAGTTAGTTTTCTACCACTGTACATTACAGTTTCTGCCGTAATTCCACCTGCATTTAAAGTGAAATTAAAATAATCAGATAATCAGAAAATAATCTGTGGACACATATATTTGGTATCATTTCTATAGTTTAGCCTATCTCAGAAATTGTTGGATTTCCTTTTAAGGTAATAATGCCACTGGTGGCTAATGTGGTACGTTTTTTCACCTACCATGCGGAAGGCCCGGGTTCGATTCCCACCCAATGTCCAAACCCCACCCACTGGATGCAGTGCCGGTCGCAAGCCCGGATAAAATGCGAGGGTTGTATCAGAAAGGGCATCCGGGGTAAAAACCCGTGCCAAGTTGTGTGCGGATCGGGTGGTCCGCTGTGGCAACCCCTTGATGGGAGCAGCCGAAGGCCAACAACAACTGTTCAATGTGGTGCATAAATGTTAATAACTATATATTTTTTTAAATGACGTCTATTCTGAATCAGGTTGTGATGGTTTCTCATTGTTTAAAAAAAAAAAAAAAAGTTTGGGAAACACTGCTTTAAACCATGTAAGAAATATAGCTGCTGAGCTAAACAGATCAGACAGTAAGCATTACTGCTATTGAATTGAACTGAACGAAAAATTACACTGGCAAAAAATCTAATCTAATCAAGAATCTAACAATTCTGAGACAGGTCCAAGTACATCAAGCCAAAAAAAAACTATCTTTACTCGTTACAGTAAGTTTAGCACTGGAGTGTACTTTATAAATAATCCTACTTG
The DNA here is from genome assembly GCA_030014305.1 of Clarias laeviceps. Lineage (NCBI taxonomy): Eukaryota > Metazoa > Chordata > Actinopteri > Siluriformes > Clariidae > Clarias > Clarias laeviceps. Next base: position 13,891,573 of record JAQMYJ010000013.1, on the reverse strand, counting down.
CACACATGTAAAGGATGGAAAATAATGTTGGATGAAGTCCTTGTGGTTTGTTATTGAATAATAATTAAGTTATTGATAAGTACTGTGTGTGACACCATGCTCAAGGCACGGACACTTTCACGGGTGTACGGATTTTAGAGCTTACATATAGTCAATAGTACGGTGGCCCTGAAGTGCAAAACAAATTAACAAATCCGAAAACAAAATAACAAAAACAAAACAACAAAACTCCCCCCCAAAAAAATAGTTTTGGGTTTTGTTATTTTGTTTTGGGTTTAGATTTTTTATTTTTTTTCAGATTTGTTAATTTGGTTTTGAATTTGTTAATTTGTTTTCCGTTTTGTTAATTTGTATTGCACTTCAGGGCCACCGTACAATAGACACGATGTACTACATGTGAAAGATAACCAAATATTCATACATTCATCTTCTACTGTATATAGCTTATCCTGTACATGATCGCCGGGGAGGGGGGATAGAGCCTATCCAAAGAGACTGTGGGGTACACCCTGGACTAGGTACCAATCCATCACCGGGAACACACACTATGGAACGCCAATTAGCCTAGCCTGCATGTCTTTGGACTGTGGGAGGAAACCGTTGTACCCGGAGGGAACCCAACAAGCATGGGGAGAGCATGCAAACTCCATGCACACAGACACAAGGTGGGAATCGAACCCAGACCCTGGATGTGCAAGGCAACAGTACTAACGATAAATCCACGTGCTGCACCAAAAATGATATATTCAAGATATTGAGAGAAATAAAAAATTCTGAAAGGCATTTTGCCAAAAAATGTGACTTTTAAATCTAGAAAGAGACTTTTGTGACACCTAGTACCCTGGGCAGGGTGCCAATCCACCACAGGGCACAAACACACACACACACACTACTGGCAACGCTAATTAGCCTAATCTGCGTATCTTTAGGAGGAAACCAAAGTACCCAGAGGAAACCCACCAGAACAAGAGACGGGAATCGAACCCGGATCCACTTCGCCACCCATCATGCCACCAGCTACGTCCAACCTAGAAATAATTTCCATTTCCAGAACTCACGAACCCCCATTACACCTTTTCTACATTCCATGCATTCATCCCACCCCTTCATCATCATCATCATCATCATCATCATAAATCTGCATTACTTAGTGCCTCTAAAGAACTAAAGAGAAAGAAACTGATGAGCTGTCTTATTTATGCTAGAAATGCACATCGCGGAAGATATATAACTTTTTTTTTTTCTTCCTCATGACGAAGGTTTGGTTATCAGATTATTCCCAGTAAGCATAAAAGCGTGCTCCTGCTGAGTAAGGCTGTGTGAGCTCATCGTTCTTCTTCTTCTTCTTTTCTTTTTTTTTCTCCTTCTCCTCCTCCGGAAGAGGAAAAAAAAAAAAAGCGAAATGCTTCTTTAGATTACGGTGTCCTATCACTGCTTAACCTAGACACTGCAGGAGCAGGTTCGGTGTAATACTCAGACTGTTACAGCTGCCTGCTTCAGATTAGACTCCCCTCTCTCCTCTCTCTCTCTCTCTGGTCTGGATTTGGATACACAGGTTTTTAACACACACCGAGACACACCCTAAGTGGAAATGTAATTGTTACTCATGCAAACGCGGTGCAGTTTTTAAGCACTGGCTAATACATCTTAGGAAGGAGTTATTAGTAATAATAATAGAAAAATGCACACACATACTGTACACACATTCATAATTTATCACCAGTAATCACTAGGCAAGTTGTTAGAGCTGATGCGCGCGAGTCCGGAAGGGAGTGTAAACATCTGAGAGAGCGCGACCGTGCCGAGAAATCCTCCCGAGCTTCTTGTATGTGTTTAAAGACCTTGACGATCCCTGCTGGGTTATATCTAGGGCTGACGGTGGAGCTCTGTCACTTTAGGAGAGACGGAGAGAGAGAAAATGAGATGAGAATGAGTGAAAAGAGAGAAGGAGAGAGAGAGAGAGAGAGAGAGAGAGGAGAAGGAGGCAGGAAGCCTGTCAGCAAGACATTCCGCTGCCAATTAGCATCAATCCGGGCAGAAATAAAGGTGTGTGGTGTGTGTGTGTGTGTGTGTGTGTGTGTGTGTGTGGCACAAGCACAAACCCAAAGTACATGACCCGGATAAAGAAAAAAAAAAAAAAAAAGGAATAATGACATAGGGGGTCATTATCTTTTTCATTTAATGCTTTTTTTTTTGTTTTTGGGATTTAGATTCGAGCTGCTAAAAACCCGAATGTTCGCGGTAAACAGAAGGAACATACAGTAGTCTCTCCGGATTTCCACACCCGTCAGTTTCGAATGCCCTTTAGGGCTCTGTCATGAAGTAATCCAAGAGTGTTTAAAGTTTAATGGCAGCGGAAGATATGCAACTTTGCATTTTCATTGCAGAGAAAGAGAGAGAGTGAAGAGGTAGAGACAGAAGGACAGCGGAGAAAGAAATGATGGGTGGTAGAGTGGCGTGAGTGACGAGAAGAGAAAAGAGTTATTTGTTTTTGGTATGGAGTTATTTCACAGGGACCGGCCACAGATGATGCTTTTCCCACTCTCTCTCTCTCTCTCTCTCTCTCTGTGTGCTTTTAAAAGGATTTCAGGCCCTTTGCTACGACCTTCAGTGGTCTGTAGAGTACACACATGCGTCCTCGAGAGCAAATTAGCAAGACAAACACCTGAGGAAACACGATTTGAGCCGCTTGCGGTCACGCCGTCGTTTGCTCTGAGTCTATCGACATAGTGGTGAAGTGGTTAGCACTATTGCTTTGCACCTCAAGGGGCCGGGTTCGATTCCCGCCAAGGAGTCACTCCAGGTGTGCATGTTCTCCCTGTGATTGGTGGGTTTCCTCCGGGTGCTCCGGTTTCCTCCCACAGTCCATAGACATGCAGATTAGGCTAAGTGCAGTTCCCATGTCAAGTCTCCAGAGATAGGCTCCAGGCCCCCTGTGACTGTGTATACAAGATAAACTGGTATAGACGATGAGTGAGTGAGATAAAAGGCAAGGTCAAAGGTCATGAGCCCGACAAGGAAAACGTAGGACGTGGAAAAATATTCGGGTTAGTATGGGAAACCTACACCTTCCGAGGCTTCCCCTGCCATAGGATCTATAATGCATACAGCTAAGTAGAAGATAAAAGACACAAAACGGCGTAAATCCCTCCAGTGAGACTGGGTCGTTCTAACTGTACCGACGTGACCGGACTTTCCAAAAATGGCCGCCGGGGCCTTAATTGGCTCTCGTTGGTATTCAGGGCAGGACAACAAGATAGTCGCGGGAAGAGGTAGAGAGAAGGAGAGAGAGAAAGAGAGAAAGAGGCTGAGCTGTAATAATCAGCCTATTGATTAGAACATGGAGACGTATACTGAATACATACTAGAAATGGCGGGGAAAAAAAATCTAATCAGATACATATCGTGATTTGTTTTATGTGGCATTTCGTGTATCGCCACACTGACTCTAAAATTGATGATTTTTTACGTATATACTGTATGTTTGCATTTGAAGTGTTACAATGTTGCTGTTCCTAGATAATCCTACAGGTGGCGCTCTCAACTATTTACACCCCCCAGCGTCTCAGGACCGTGCAGGAGCAAATTATTTGCTAAGTTTGTTTACAACTTTGTATGCTGAAGCATTAAGATCGGCCTTCACTGGGGATAAGGGGCTTGAAACACCTGAATTCGATAATTAACGTTTGTCTAAATACTTTTGTTCATATAGATAGATCGACAGATAGATAGATATTTTTACCAACAGAAGTGTCTTTACTAAAAATTATTTCATGAGTTTATCTGTGGGAAAGAGCTGCATGTAAAAGTATTGGCACCCCTCATCACCCAAATACTATTTAATTTTCAAAGAGCAAAAAAAAAAAAAATAATTCTTTACTTTTCCCACTTGTTTCCACAGCAGGCCCTCTTGTCAAGAAATTGATCAGTCCATAAAAAAAAAAAAAAAAAAAACAGTTCAGCTTCTACCTCTGGCATTGGAGACTTTTTTTTCCATAAAGGTTCCCTACTGTATAAACATCTCCTTACAGAAAATGTTACAATATCAGAGTTTTTTTGTTGTTGTTGTTGTTGTGATTTTCAGCGCACCCCATACAATTTTTTAAATATAAAATAATGATACTTAATCACATAATCGCAATACGAATAGTATTGGCACCTGGATATCGTGATAATATCGTAATCGGCTGGTCCCTGGTTATTCCCATCCTTAATACATACTCTATCTCCTTATTTTTGTAAGCTAAAATAGGTGCACCGTTTTAACTACAGAGTTAAACATAGATAAAATTAAGAGCCTGTTCTAGCACAAAACTACAGTATATAAAAAGGGTTAACTTTAAATAACCGACATCCTTTATGATGATAGGACCCAAACTTATTACAGGTGCTTTAGGTGAGATTGAGAAATGAGAAATTGAGAAATTGAGAAATGATTGACAGGATCAATCAGTTTGCAGGTTTTAAATGATTTCGCTGAACTATCAAATGTTAAATAATCTAATTAGACCAAGCTCAATAAACAGACAAATCAAAACTTATTTTATGCGAATTCTGATGCTGAAATGTTATTTGATGCTGGTCGTGTCCCACGCTTATGTCAAGGTACCACGCCCGGATAAAAAAAATGGGAGGGCATCCGGCGTAAAACGAATCCCGAGTGTAATTAATGAGAAAACAAATGAACCATCATCACACTGACATGACCAGCTTTCAAGATGTTACACGATGATGTAACACGAGGCTCATCGCGAACTCTCCTCACTGCCGTCGGGGTGTTTTTGGTTATAACGTCCATGCACTGTCAATGCGTTCTGCTTTGAGGGGTTCACGCGGAGTTCATCTTTCAACTCGACATGACGTCCTTTTTGCCTCCGTTTGCTGCGGTTTCTTAAAATCTAACAAGCAGCCAATATGTGAGAGAAATCAGCCAGTATGCTTCCTCTGTTCATTAAAAAGAGCACATTCGTCCAGAGTGATTGGACCGGCTTTAGCTCTTATATGGAAAAGAAAAACAAAACAAAACAGAACAACAGGAACAAGCTGTGCTACTGAATTTTGCTGAACTTTATAAACACGCAGTAGTAGTATACAGTATATATAGTTCAGGGAAATTCAGTGAATATTCTGCTGTGGTTACTGGCAAAGAATGCCATTAAGCATCTTCCCTGGTAATAAATAAAGAATAAAAAAAAAATCCCTAATGAGTGTTTAAGAAAGTTAAATAGTGACCCGAGCGTGCTAAATGTGTTCCAGAAGCACTGAGTCAAAGAAATCTTACTGTGTTTAAGCAGGAAACTGAAGCCCTGAGGCTTTCCCAGAGACGCAGAAGAGCGGCAAACATACTGTATAGAGGCAATTAGGAATCGGTTAAAACGTTCATATTTAACCTTTCTCATACAGCATGTGTGATTGTGATCGTAATGAACCTCGTCCAGATTTCTAAGTTTATTCTTAATCACGGTCGTACAGAGCCTTTAAAGGGACAGGACAGAAAAAAAATACATAGAAGAAAACAATGTCTACTTAAAACTGGATGGAAAAGAATCCTTTAATGATGAAATTTAGCAAAAATCTCACCTTCATCACTGGAAAAAATTATTTTTGAAAATGGTCAAATTTATTTGCCTTGACATACGAAGCAATTTTCAGCATACTGTACGAGTGAACAAACTGAGCCAAACTTCACACCGGATAAGTCCGGGAGCCGTGCAAAACTTGTTCACATCAATGGTAAGCCAAGCAAAGCGAGTTTACTTTTTTTTTTTTTTGCATTTTGTGCAAGATTTAGTGAAGATATACTACAGCACCATGGGTCCCAAGAATGTTATCAAGGACGGTAGCAAGACGAAAATGGAGCCATGTCCATTTTGGTTTTTAAAGCAAAGATTCCTCTGGTGCCAAGAGGAATCAAAAATTAAGGTTAAGTCAGGTTTAATGTCTGTTTGTGTCATATTTTACTTAATTTACATGTCTTTTCTAAATATTTTCATTGTTTTTATATGCAAAAGAACTTATAGTGTTGGAAGTTGGTAATATTGATAACACTTTTTGGGTGGCTGGAACGGATTATCTGAATTTACATTATTTCCAGTGGGAAAATACGTTTTGCAAAACGAAATTTCGCTTTAAGAGCTCAGGTTGAATTGGTATGCAGATTCAGATTAAGATTCTGAGGTTTATTTCTAATCAAATTATACAAAAATTCTAAATAAATATTTCTTGTCTTATGAGATGTTTTTTCCCAAGTTTTAGGAAATTACTTCGTGTAAAAAAAAAATTGTCTAAAAATAGGTAAAATCTTATTTTAGTCTTATTTGATTTTAAGTAATTATATTAACAAAGGTTTGGCTAGAGTCAAGAATATTCCACTTGCTAAGATGTCTTTTTTTTTTTCAGTGATCATCTAGGTTTTGGGACAGAATTTTTCTAACCAATTATAACACAGAAAGCTGGATTCCTTAACCGTACATAAACTTACTAACAGAAGTTGCCTAAGAGATTGCATTTTTTATAATATTTCAGTTATCATCAAAACTATGTAAAATCCATTTTTTCCAGTTCACGCCTAATCGGCCGTATCTCCCTCAATTTTTGCACACACCCCCGAGAATAACTTATAATTAGTTATGTAATGCATTGTTTTTGTGCTACAAGGATTCTTTTGGGACCTGCACTCAACCCCTTGTGCTCTCGCGGCTCTTAGCTTAGTCTTATGTAAACCGATCAGAAAAAAATCACATCGTTCAAAAATAAGCAACCTCCTTAAAACCCTTAATAAAACTTTAGATTCTCTCTCTCTCTAAAATAATTGGGATTCTAGAGCAAAGACATAGTGAAGCAGCATATAAATCTCAGTTTCTCTCTCTTGCTCAATTTTGCCCACAAAACTTATATCAAAAGCTTTAAGAGAAAGTAACGCTCCAGTACGAACGGTTCCTGAGATATCCGTCCAAAAACAAGCACAGTGACTTTCCCATTGAATGCAATGGAACATACTGGGTTACATTTTAACTCACTAGTGTGAGTCAGCAAAAAACAACCAGGATAAACCAGGTCCCATAGACTTACATACTGTACACTCACACACAGTGTTGTACTCAGTTATTTAGTTACTTTTTCAAAAATGTAATCCGTTATTCAGACAATTTATGTAATCCGTGAGCCAGACAGCAGTCATTCCCAATCCGTTAATGCGTGTGTGAAAGTCGTTCTACAAGCCCCGCCCCCAATAACCAGGCCCCCTCTGTTATTCCTGCTGTTACACCCCTATCTCACCTATGCGGTTTGACTATGCGAGGACCAACATGCGAAAAGATAGAAACCTAATCACAGCTCCAAAACTCGCGGTGAATCATGATGAACCGTACTTACGGCCACCGCGCGAAGAAACCGCGTAGGTGAGATATTAGTAGTTAACAGATTATGGGCCAAACTTCGCTGAGTGATGATGGTAGAATAATTCTAAAGGTCTTGACTAAAACAACATGCATGAGGAATCACAAAGGAGTTTTTTTTGCAATGGAAAAGTACTCGAACTAGTTACTTTTATCAGAAAGTAACGCTGTAATGTAACTGATTACTTTTTAATGACAGTAATTTTGTAATGTAATTAGTTACTTTAAAAAGTTACGTCCCCCAACACTGCTCACACACCAAAGACAGGTAAATTGCCATATCTCAGGAACCTCATGGCTTAGAAAAACTTCTCTATTAATGTTTCCAGAATTTTTTCTCGTTACACATCGATGCTGTTTAGACTGTCACTAAGATTTAATAATAAACAAATATTGTGCTAAAACCACAAAGATTTAAATCCCACCTGAATGCTGTAGTTTTTTTAACCAATCGCTGACGAGACAAAATTATTCAGACCAATCGTTACGCAGGAGGCGGGATTTCTGAACCTCACACTGAGGCTTGCTTACAGTTTTGATATTGTTTTCTTCTAACTCACCCATCGTCTATACCGCTTTGTCCTGTATACAGGGTTGAGGGGAGCCTGGAGTCTATCCTAGAAGACTTAGGGCACGAGGCGGGGTTCACCCTGAACGGGGTGCCAATTCATCACAGGGGCAAGTTGGGGGAACGCCAGTTAGCCTAATCTGCATCATCTTTGGACTGTGGGAGTAAACCGGAGTACCCGTAAGAAACCAACCAAGCACAGAGGAAGAACATGCAAACTCCATTTACACAGACAGAGAACATCCAAGGCATTGGATTCAAGCAAATGAATGAATAAATAAATAAATAAATGTCTGATGTTTACGTTTTATTCTCACTCACGCATCTGCATCCACTGTGCGAACATTATAAAGTATGGCCGCGTTATAAATCCACGTTTAGCCTCCCTCCACTCTCACCTTTCCAGCGAATGAGTAACACGCTTTATTCATCATGCGCCAATTAACATTAAGTGAGCTCATGCGTACCGCTGAAGTAGGAGTTTGCATACAAGAACTCATGACATCATAACATCAGTTTAAAATCTGAACACCGTTTATCCGTCCGTTGTCCGCTAATTAAGCAAGAGATGATTTTTTTTTTTTTTTATAAAAAAAAAAAAAAAAGTCATCCCACTATATTTTCTGCCCCAGGCACTAGTGACATGCATCCAGATGGGGAGGGAAAAAAAAAAAAAGTTGTCAAAGTTATGAATGACGACTCAAAGACAGCCGAGTCCTGACTACACACTTCTGTTGTTTCAGCAGAAAAAAAAATTCATAATTATGCACCGGTACGGGTGATGAAGGTGGAGCCAGGGAGGAAGATGCCTCTGATAAGATGTCCTTCGTACGGGCAATGACACCGTTTCATCTTTTTCCGGGAGAGCCGTCTTAACGAAACGCATGCCGAGCTGCTTGTTAGTTCCAGACGTTTTTTTTTTTTTCTCCAGGATTCTTTTTGCTCTTGCTATGTGATTCAGTGTTGTCTGATATGGAACCCTCATTAGGACACAAAATGGCGTCTCATAGTCGGGAGAAAGTGAGAGAAAGAGACGGGAGGGACAAAAAAAAACTGATAAAAAAGAGGTGTTTTAAAGTGCTGCTTTTTTTTTACTTTCTAAAGAAAACTGGGAACGCCAGACTCTGTGTGTGTGTGTGTGTGTGTGTGTATATACTGTATTTTAGGTCTTGTTTATCCGTTGTCTAGCCGTCCAGTTTTGTTTATGCTTTTCAGCTCAACACGGTTGTAAAGAGTTATAATTATTAACCAGTCTGGCAGTTTTTCAGTAATAATTTATGTGGATGTGGACGTGTGTGTGTGTGTTATTGGTTTTCCTGCAAGCTAACGGCTTTATTATCAGAGCGATGCGCTAAACCTTTAGCCTTAGCATGTATGCCAGGTAATCCATTATGCATGGAAGACACACTGGGACAGAATCCCCACAGCAAGAGAGAGGAAAAGTGTGTGTGACACTTCCATAACAATCTCTCGAATTTAGACAAGTCCCTTCTCGAGCATGGTGGTGTGCATGTCTGTGTGTGTGTGTGTTTGTGTGTGTGCAATGCGAAATTTATGTCTGTGTCAGCTGTCTCGGCTCTCCAAACAATCAATCCAGTTAATTAGCTGTGATTGAGCTTGTGCGTGTGTGTTTATATGTGTGTGTGTGTAATGAAGCAGTGGCTTTTCCTAACCCTTAATTGTACCGAAATGTGTTTACATTTGTTTACAATCTTAGCGTACAGTTAAACAGTCATTACGAGGTGTGAGATGGCAATCGCTCACATCAGGAAAATACAATTTGAGCTCCATGATGGATTTTAATTTATTATTATAATTTTTTTTATGCTAAGAGATTGCAAGCATTCTCTATGTGGAAACCCTAAGATCAAGGTGAAGGTCAATAAAAATTAGGGCTCTCAATATTAACATGTTAGCGCATGTGATTAATATACAAATATTGACGCGTTACTTTATTTTACAAAAAAAATTTCGCTCAAATTAATCATATGACCAAGTTTGACCCTAATGGCTTCCCATAATGGCAGCACGGTTACCCGGCTGGGTATGATAACGGCACGTTTAACATGGATAATAAAATGACTGAGGAAACCTCACCAGGTGTGCTTCTGTATAAAATGATTCTATTAGTGATGGGTCGTTCATGAACGATTCGTTCTTTTTGAACGAGTCTTTAACGTGACTCAGAAGAACGAGTCGTCTCGGAGAGTGATTCGTTCATGTTCTACTGGGCGTTGCAAAACCTCCGTAGGTTATATACAGGAAACAGAAATGAGTCGTTACGTTTTGAGTCTTCTAGTCCGAGTCGTTCGTTAATTTGTCACGTGACTCCCATAGACGCTATGCAGTGCAATAGATTCAAAAGAACGAATGACTTGGACTAGAAGATATGAGAGGTGAGCTACTCATTCTGTTTATCATATTTCCTAAGCTGCATTGTAATAATTTCATTACTGGAACTATAGCCAAAATTTGTTGTGTAGACGCGTTGGGGGTCTGTTCATTGATAATGTAGCATTTTATTTTATTTCTGATCAAAAGAACGAAATGAACTAAATGACTCAAAAAAAAATTGTTGGAACTGTTTTTACCCGAATACATTAAATGTAGCATTGCAGGAATGGTGGCTCAGGCGGCTGAGGCTCTACGTTGTTGGTTTTGGGATCTGAGGGTCCGTGTTCGTTGCCACACCCCATACTACCCGGCTACTGCTTGCATTGTTGGTCCCATTCAAAAGACTTAACAGTTGTTAATGTTTGAGATATTATAAAACTGCAAAATCTGTTTCTAACCAGTTCGTCATGCATTTGTTTATTCATAATTCAAGTAAATCTGAGTATTTTAAAATTGCTATTAATCAAGATTAATCGCAGATTGTGACTGCGATTAACGGCACTGATTAAAATATCTAGATTACTAAATTAGCAACACTAATTCCTGACGTGCCCTTTAAGCTAGTTTATATGAAACAAAGCTTTCTATTGGTGGCCTTTTCTCTTTCTTGGAAATATTGAACGTGCAGCCAGTCAGAAGGCAGGATGATTGGATGAGGGAGAAAAAACAAGACAAAGACACACACACGTTACATTATGACATTCGGCAGACACCCTTATCCAGAGTGACCTACAGTTTTATCTCATTATGCATCTGAGCGGTCAAGGGCCTCGGTCAAGGGCCCAGCAGTGACAATTAGTTGGTAGTGAGGTTTAAACCTAATCACAAATCCAGTGTCTTAACCCATGAGCTACACCTGCCCGCTAGAGCAAGAGATCCAGTGAACAGACTGGCTGATAAAGATGAAACAGAGAGCGAGATAGACTCAGCGAGCATGTACTGTATCCTCACCGGACTCATGAAACACTGCTTAGCTGACACACACTCAGCTGTGAAAGTAAAGTTGCAGCTGTGGTCTGCACAAACACATGCACACACACCTGACTTTCGTCCCAGTCTACCTTCTGTCCTCTTTCCTCCTCTCTCTCTCTCGCTCTCTTGCTCTTTCGCGTTCTGCATTTTTGCCGGAAGATAACCTTTTGACAACGTAGCACATGTTACATCAGGATTAAAATGTTTACAAAAAAACTTAATTGAAAAGAATTAATCCTGATAAATCAGTTCATTTTAACTGTAACAAAGAAATAAATAAAAAATAAAAACCACTGGATTTTATTGTGAATTATTGTGAAATGTATTTCTCTCTCTCTTTCAGTTCAGTATGAATGTTTAAAATTACATTGTTGCCAAAGCAATTACAAAAGATTTATAGCAATTACATTATAAACATCATCAATCTGTGTTTATAAACATATAGAAACATTAAATATAAACATAGTAAATATCAAAGACGAACTCTCTCTATGTTCATGTACAGTATGATGTATGGTCTGACTGGATGCAGGTGCATTGTGTCTATGTATGTGTGTGTGTGTGTGTGTGTGTGTGTGTGTGTGCCTTAACAGAATCTTATATTAGCTCATGTCAAAAGTGTGAGTCTGTGATGAGGTAATGAATAAAACTGCTCAGTTCTCACGGCTGAGAAACGGAAACATGAGGAGAAAAGTTGCCGAGGACGAGCAGGTGTGAGCGCAGGAGCAGGTGCAAAGTGTTTCTTAGCCACAACACACACACACAAACAAAGCATGAGCAAGAGAGAGAGAGAGGGGGGGGGGGCAGATTCTCTCTCTCTGTCTCTTTCAGAAAGATAGTGAAGACTACGGACTAAGACACAGGAGGAGAAGTCATAACTCTCTCTCTCTCTCTCCTGACCCGGCACACTTCCTGAGCTGCTGAAGGGAGACGTCTGGGTCGTGCCGACAGACTCCCTTCCTTTCCGTTAATTACATTTCGGCACCTTCCTAATTAAAGCTGCCGTTTAATGAAATCTAACACGTGCCACCAGCTGCGGAGAGAGCGGTGCGATAATGAGCGAGAAACGTCCGTCTATACTGTACGGCTAGCCCGAACGGAAATAATTTCTCATTTTCACTCGGCCGGCCGACAGACGAGCTTCCGCTCCGTGAAGAAAACGGGACGATTACTCAGGTGAATTGAAGCAGTGCGTAAAAAAAATATTAAAATAAAATGAAAAAATGATGAAAAGTGGAAGCACTGAGATACACACACACAACACATGCACAAAGAGCAGGTGACATCATTTAAGAAGCAGTATTACCAACTCCTCATTAAGGAAAGTAGCCATTGGCTGTCCTAAAAGTCGCTAAATGACGTCATCGCGTAATTTACATAATGTCATGACAAAATTGAGTAGGTAAAAACACCCTAAATACGTTTAGAACTAAACTGAACTTTTTTTCTGTCAAATACCCTGCTTTTATGTATACTGTGTATACAGTACAGGCCAAAACTTTGGACACACCTTCACTCATTCAAAGTGTTTTCTTTATCAAAACTATGAATGAACACATGTGGAGTTTTGTACTTAACAAAAAAAGATGAAATAACTGAAAACATGTTTTATATTCTAGTTTCTTCAAAATAGCCACCCTTTGCTCTGATTACTGCTTTGCACA
>JAQMYJ010000013.1:13860359-13878478 GCA_030014305.1 Clarias laeviceps | reverse complement strand
AAGTGCTATAACAAGTCTCAGTTAGCTTAACACAGTGCATGTAGCAAGGTTTTTATTATTATTATTATTATTATTATGTAATAAAATAAAATGGATAGAATAGAAAAATAATAGAACAAGCTCATGTTAGAGGCCTGTTTTGCTTTTGTTTATTGTATAATAAAGGAAAAGAAAATATATAGATAGAATATAAAAGGATCATAGAAGCTAGTGTTATTTTTTATTTTTTTTTAAGAATTTTTTTATTTTTATTTTTAATGTCACAATTCCAACCCTTGTCGCTAGTCGCTTTTTTAAAAATGTGTCGCTAAGTTTGCAACACTGATAAGAAGGGCCCCTCCCACTGCATGTTGTTCGATGAGGGGCGTGGCTCGGCAGGACCGCATTTATATCGACACTGAGGCTGCATTCCATTCTGACGTGCACTTCACAGTGTGCTCCCTACTCCCTGCTCCGTTTGCAGGAAATGTCGACGAAGGAACTTCCCTTGACAAAACTCCACCATTCGGAACACCCTGCAAAGTCACCAGCACGGACGTCACTTCCACCGTACAGTACGTTCCCATGGTAACATAAGCACCTCGGGTACCTGTCGCTACTGCAATGAAAATTTCACACTACGGACATCAATTTTTTTATATTTATTGAAACGAAAACTGATACCGTTATAAAGCGTACTATTGAAACGTGTATAACTTGTAAATCAATTATTGATTAATTATAATAATAATTGATTAAAGATGGACGGAGATGTATTTATTTTTATATTTAAATCCTTATAATACAGTATAACCTGATTAAATTAAAATGTAATTTTTTGTGTCCTTTTAATATGATGTCGTTCTTGATAATAATGATAATAAATATACAAATCATTTTTCGAGCTTCATTTTTTTTTCACACTCCAGTGAGACGCAATGACAGATGGGAATTTTTTCAGTCCCTTTTCCGGGGAAGTGAACACCTGTTGTTCACTCGTTCCCTACACTGTGCCCTAGTCCGTATACTTCGCAGGGTACTTCAGGCCGTTTGGAACTGTGACCTTGAGACGGTGCATTTGGAGAACACACACACACACACTTAGGGGAGCTCTGAGACCTGTGTTAAACCAAAGAAATGTTAAACAATGGGACCTTTAAATAACAGGTCTAACGAGTAATCGAATACATTCACAGAAAATCATAAGTGTGAAAAGTGCATGTTAAATCTCACCCATGTGCTATAGGGTTAGTATTAGGGCTCAGTAGAGCACTGGTATTACAATGGCATCACGGTGTAGTACATGTGTTCAAATTTAGTTTTATTTTCTGCATCCATTCCATCCTCTTTGCTCGAATCTCTTCTACCTGACTGTTTGTTCTTTAACAAATGCACTTCCTGTCACAGCCAGTGCCACAAAGAGCATGCCACTCCATCTCTCTCTCTCGCACGTCTGAGTGAATCATTTGCACATAAATATGAACAGTTTTAATCTGGAGGGGGTACAAGACATTGGAGAGAGAGAGAGAGAGAGAGAGATGTACTGTGTGTGTGTGTGTCTAAGTGTGTGCGTATACTTTCATTAGCATGCGGTGATGTATCTATGCCGGGAACACGTTGGCGGCCAGCTGTTAACACTGTTCCGCACGGCAGAGCGACGCGACGCTATTACCCTGCTCTGTGTGTCTGTTTGTGTTTGTGCGTAAGGGTTTTATTCTGATTAATTGCACGCATCGCATGCAAAGTAACGACGCAGCCTTGTCATGTCTCTGCTGTTATCGGATTTATTATGAGATGAAAAAAAACGAGTGCGGCCTGCGCGGGTTCCGCCGGAACGGGAGGCCTGATCACGTTATACGGTGTCACTGGTGGCAAATCGAGGGGCTAGCGGATCGAGGATTAAACCACCGCTCGAGATTATAAAGCGAATCGGATATATGGATCTTTAGAGCCGAAATTCAAAAATGTAGGTCATATTTTTGGGTGTCGACCTCACTAACTCAGACTGACTTCCCAGGCTAGTGAGAAGGACGTGCTCGTGCTTCCTGACACGGCTTTTCAAAGTCAGGAGGTGTGTGTGTGTGAAGGGGCGCATCTCATTTCCCCTGTCACATCCAGCTTTGATTTAAAAATCATGGATCCGACTTCACACAGCCTCTATAGGAGCATCGCTTTCACTGCACACCTAGAAATATCTGCTTTTTCTTTTCTTTTCCGCGAATGACGCAAATGCGGCGATTTGGTTCTTTTCGTTATTTGCTTATTTACCCCGATGCTATTCCGGATTCTGTGTTCTTTAACAGACTATTTTTATTGCTGGATTCTTACCCTATTTTACTCTAAGTTTCAAACCAGCAGCACATGGTGTCCAACTTCACCTCACCAAGTGTCAAAGTGCGCTCGGTCATCTCTTCTCTCCTGGATCCATCCATCTAGGAACCTCTGTAGTCCAACTAGAGACCATGGAGGCCAATGGGCCAATGGTGATTACGATGGTGTATTTATTCCATTAATTTATTATTATTGTTTGTTTTATTGTTTTTATCTGATTTAGTTTTTCCTTTTTTCGTATGCCATCTCTTATTATAGAGCATATATTCTATTCTTTGGAGTCTACCAGGGTTGGGTTTGGGTGGATTTGGGTTGGTTGGTGGGGGGGGCTCTAGATCAACAAAGCTGTTTCTTTTTGTTTGTGTGTTTGTTTTGTATTGTTGCTTCTACTTGATCTAGAAAAAGAAAAATGCAACAAACACTACAGGGCAATTTGTAGATGCCAGTTAGCCTAATCTGCATGCCTTTGGACTGTGGGAGGAAACCAGAGAACCCGGAGGAAACCCACCAAGCATGCCACCAAACTCCCGAGCTGGGAATCGAACTCGGACCATTGAGGTGCAAGACGACAGTGCTAACCACCATGTCTCTCTCCTACCGTAGATATGGAACATACTGTATACAATATGACTACACTGACTGCAGCATCAGCACCACAATTGAAATTCATTTTATAATGAGACGCCGCCCTCGGGTACACCATGGTCGACCTGAGTCACCAGTTCAACCAGAAAGACAGAAGAGAGACACAGATATCTGAAGACACCATCAGGACGTTCTTCCAAACACGGCGGTTTTCCGGCGCTCAGCTAAAAACAGAGCCGAGTCCTAGAACTAGGAGAAAGAGACGGACCACCGGATATAACACCAATAAAAACTTAATGACATTGATGCTTAGAGCAAGAAAAGCTCATAAAAACGCCGCTGTGTGTATGTGTGCGAGTGTGAGTGTGTTTACAGAGTGAGACTTATTGCGCATAGAAAGGCTTCCTGTGGTTTTTGATTAAAGAAACTCGCTAGTTTCCTGACCGCTTTAATTTCTAAAACGCTGCAAGATCGGGTGCCACACCGTATCAGAATTCCTCTTTGGGAAAGGTCTTTTTTTTTTTAATAATGATAATAATAAAAATAATAATGATACAAATCTGCAGGATTCTTGCCGACGGGGGTCTCTCATACCTCACTTCAGTTATGGATTGTTCTACAGTACTGTGTTCTGTGTTCCAACTGGTCGCTATGAACGAATAATTACTGTAATTACCCTGAAACACCTGATAATCGGACGTGTATAACCGATATCCGTAATCGATCCAGGAATTCAGTGAGCGGTTACCTGTTCAGAGGCAGTGAGAGAATGACAGAGAGAGAGAGAGAGAGAGCAGATTGTATCATTCAACCATCTGCTGTGTTTGTCTTGCTCGTGTTGTTGTGTTTAATTGCCCTGGCTGGTGTCAGAAAGAGCAACATTTGTCTGTGTCATTATCTTCGCATTACACGGGGGTTTAATCGGCATCGCTGCTACTGAAACTCACCGGACCTCCCATCAGGCATAGCGGAAGGATGGACAAACCTGTTTTTTGGACAATATGTTTAAAGCTTAAAGGTTTCAAACCTACATTAATACCTTAATGATGAAAGCTTTATCCTGTATTCAGGGCCACAGAGGGCCTGGGGTCTATCCCAGGAGACTTAGAGCACGAGGCGGAGTACACCCTGGACAGGGTGCCAATCCATCGCAGGACACACACACTCATTTACACACTACGGGAAATTTAGGATCATTAATCTGCATGTCTTTGGACTATAGGGGGAAACCGGAGTACCCGGAGGAAACCCACCAAGCATGAGGAGAACATGCAAACTCCATGCACACAGAGGTGGGAATCGAACCTGGACCCTGGAGGTGCAAGGCAACACATTCAGAAACACGTAAAACTTAAAAAGCATGGGAAATTTAGCAAAAAAAAAAGTCTACCTTTTATTTTTAAAGATATCACTATTGGTGACAGCATAGATCACGAAAGCTGGATTATGGATTTGAAGGTGTCATAATATAAAAAATAACTAAATGAAAAGCAAAAACAAATGACATTTTCGATTAATTCCTTCATCACACAAGGCCAACATGGTTAATCTTTGTCCCTGCTGCTCGAATTGCTCGAAAGCTACACTAGGGAGTGCAACCAATAAGACAGCGACACTCTCGACTAAAACTGCTGCAGTTCTTATACGCTAGAGCTGTGCGATTGAATCTGGTATTCAATTGTTGGCCGATCGATAGGTCTGAATCGATTCACACTTTTAAGATCTGGGGAAAAAAACAAACCTCTTTCATCTTCCACAAAGAACTTCTACTCTAAACTTTGGTTTTGACTGATTGTTGCTTCTTCTTCTTTTGATTTTTATATGCAGTTGGTTCATTCCTGCCACCCACTGGCCTGGAGAGTGCACCAGTGGGGAAAAAAAAAAAAAAAAAAAAAGCAGACTTTTTATTGTGCAGAATAACAGAACGCAGTTACGCGAAAAAATAAAACCTCCCTTTATTTCTTTATATAATCCCCTGCTACATTAATGCACTTATCCCAGAGTTTCACCAGTGCCTGGATACCATCAAGGTAGAAAGTTTTGTCAGTACAGTAAAGCCATGATCGGACTTCACGTTTGAAATGCTTGCCTCCCAAGAACGCCTTTAACATGTGGAAATGGCTTGTCAGGACTGTATACGGATGTGGTAATAACTTCCTGACTAGTTCCTCTAATGTGAAATTAAATGATTGTGTGGACAGTCGAGTTATCCAAGTATGAGGCGTTCCATTCGCTGAATGCTAACGTTAACGACTGCAGCGCTCGGATCTTCGTTCGGATGTACAGTATGGCCTTCTTTAAAAACGTTTGCACCGTTCGGATGTTTTAAAGAGTCTTCACTTCTTGAAGCCTTCTGCACCCCAGCCGTTACCTACCCTTCAGACTTTTCGTTCTCAATCCTGTTCTTTATTTTTTTCATTTCTCTCTTCGTTAATTAGCTTCAGTCCTGATTACACTCACTCGAGACTCATTTCCCCAAATAAGCAACACTGGCACTGCATAGCTCAAAACAATCCATGCTTACATTTGCATGTGCTTTAGCTCTGCAGTCCTACGCCGCATGCACACACACTTACACATACACAACTCTACATCTCTTAACGCAGCTCAAGCCGTGCCGGCTTCTTAAGCCGCTCTTTTATCGCGGTTCTCCACGACGTCCGGAGTGCGCAGGGCAAAAACCCACCGCGGCGGACAAAAGAAAACGATAGCAATAATTTCCTCGTCATAAAGTGGTCCAACACACACACACACACACACGTTTTCTGTCTCGGTGAAATGAACGTCGTAAAGAGTCCACTGCGAAAGAGTGTGGGAAACAGTGTGAAGCTGCTGTAATGAATGCAGAGGGGGAAGGAAAATGATCCGAGATTTAGCGCTCTCCTCTGGGTTCGTTTGCTCAGGTATGTTTTGCCTCATGCTGGTTCGGGGGGAGGATTATAACCCGGCTTTATTGGAGACATGAGGATGAAAAACCTACTGCGGAAATTTTTTTTTCACAAGCTCTATGAAGGAAGACGTGCAATGATTAAGATTGAGTCTTAATAAAAAATAAAAACGGTATAAGTAAACGAACATGCCCTTTAATGAACTCTACCGAGTCTGGAGTGGGAATCTGCTTGTTATTAGCGCACACACACACACGTATACACACACCTGGCTTAATCCGAGTGCTGGCGTGGATACAGAACATCTGTTCGGTTCCACCTGAATGTCTCTTAATTGTCTGTGCCTCCATCTGTCTCTCTGTTTGTCTTTCAGTCTGCTTCTTCTCACTATTCATCTATATTAGGCCGTGAGCGCGCTGACCTTCTCACTTCTCCTCTCCGCATGTCTCTGCTCTTGATTAATCCGTAATTTTACACTACAGGGTGATCAATGTCCCCCCTCTCTCTCTCTCTCTCTCTCGCTCTCAGTGCTGATCCATGATCGATGAACGCAGCTGTCTCATTAATGCGCCGGGATATGAATTTATTTTTATTTATCGCTTGTTTACTTGATTGGACGTGATTGCTACAACTCGGTCTTGTCTCATTACGGTTTGGAGAGATGGCAAAGCAGAAATCGCAGGAGTGACGACGTCCCGAAACGCTCCATGCCCACTTTCAGACACAAGACGAAAGCATGAACACTCGCACTCTCACACACACGGCGCCTTTGTATCGGTGCCACGGCAATCGGCAGATTAATTTAAGCACAGCTTCGCTGGTGTAACCCTCATTGAGCCAAGAGTTGGCACGCCAAAGCCATCTTCAAATGTAATCCGGGGCTCACGTCCAGAACCGAAACGCTGCGTTAAGGGAACAGGGGCTGAAGCGCTAACTCCGGAGCTCTGAGAGACATTCAGAGAAAGAGAGACCGGAGATCAACACATAAGGCTGGAGTGCTTTCCTTTATTTTTTCTCTGTGTTCTCTTTAGATATGTTTCAAGAAATCATTTAATCATCATGGTGAATCTCTCAGATGGTGCTTTAATTGGCTGGATTCACTATATTCGCTGATGTCGATTAGTTAGAGGTGCATTTTACTGCATGGTGTAAAAACTTTTGGAAACGCGACATCGACAACTGAGCAAGCTGGAACAATAAGGACCGCCATCATCATCATCATCATCATCATTTAGCACTATGGTGGCTTAGTGGTTAGCACTGCCACCTTGCACCTCCAGGGTGGGGGTTCGATTCCCACCTCCCACAGGTCTGTGTGCATGGAATTTGCATGTTCACCCCGTGCTTGGTGGGTTTCCTCCAGGTACTCCGGTTTCCTCCCACAGTCCAAAGACATGAAGCTTAGGCTGATTGGTGTTCCCGTAGTGTATGAATGACAATCTGGCTTCAAGCTGGCAACCCGACCCCGACCCCTTAACTGCCATAGACACAATGATGGATATCCGTCACCATGATGTCCTGATGGTTAATATGGATAATAGTATCCACTACATCGCTATTTCTTTTTAGTTTTACTTTACTATAACGGCACTCTCACTCACACACTCATCGTCTATACCGCTTTATCCCGTACACAGCATCGCAGGTGGTTCTGGAACCTATCCCAGGACTTCAGGCACTGGATGAGGTGCCAATCAATCGCAAGGTGCGCACACACACATGCACACATTTTCTGTCACACGCTAACACACATACGTCCAAATCAGATTAAACTAAATGTTTTTAGACTGTCGAAGGAAACCAGAATACCTGAAGGAAACCCACTAAGCACGGGGAGAACATGCACACACACAGACCTGAGGCGGGAATCGAACCCAGGCACTGGAGGTACGAGGGGACGTTGCTAACCGCTACGCCACCAGCAACAACTTGGTGCTAGGAATATTTCTTCTTTAAGGAGTCGCCTGTGTTACACATTCTGACTACAAATAAGACAGACTTCATCATATGGGTTTAAAATAAGGAGCGCTGCTTCAGTGTATTTATATCAAGGTGAAAAATAAATGCATTTCTCTTTCCGCCAAGCTCAACCTGAATTTACATAGAATATTAATAAAGCCTTCTTCATAACAATAGTATTAAATTTCATGAATAATGTATATATAGTGCAGAGGTGACAATGACCTTCGTACCGGGGCGTTCAAGTCAAACCGGGACTTTTCACAGCAATAAAGAAGTAAAACCACTTGACATTTACAGAAGACTTACAGAAGACATTTAATTCAATTCAATTAAATTTTATTTGTATAGCGATTTTAACAATTGACATTGTAGCAAAGCAGCTTTACACGATCCAAAAGAATTATTGAAGTTTTTATGAAATGTGAATGTGTATGACTCAAAATGATAAGATTGTACATTTACAGTACGACGAAGAGACTCTTCTCTTTGAAAACATTTCAGGGGTGCGAACATTTTAAAGAAGTCCGAACGGCTGTACTGTATAAAATGAAAGTTATATGAAAATAAAGCATAATACAATTATTACTGCATTATTACTACATTATTACCTTGATCAGGTTTGCCTCATTTAGCTATGTAGTGTAGTACTGTATTTAACCTATTTTATGATAGTGTACTAGATATGGTGAAAAATATTTCTTTATATATAAGTAAAAAAAAAAGAGAGAAGCTTTAATGATGATGCAACTAAACATTGAGGAGGAAAAAAACGCCACATTGCGTTGACAAGTCACCAGATTAATTGCTCAACTAAGTGGTGACAAGTCACAAGGTTGATCGTCTATCAGAATCAACAAAATAACCCCTCACCCTCACCCTCACTCTCCTAGATGAAGCAGAAGGAGACTGGGAATTACAAGATGAAGAGAAGTCATCACCATGGTGATGATGATGATGATGACGTGTGCCAGAATGATGGAAGGTCACGGGTCATGATGAGCTCAGGGTGGGTCTACTCATGTTGATGTTGTTGTTCCAAGAGTGTGGAGATGGGGAAAGGTGATGTATGGGTCATCAGGTAGAGATGAGGATTGATCGATGGGTTTCAAAACCATAGCAGGCTCCAGAGGTCCAGTTCTGACCTCGGTCTATACACTGTATAGCCAAAAGTATTCAGCCAAATCTGTTAATTATTGATTTGAGGTGTTAATCAATCAATCAATCAATCAATCAGGCCCCTTATCTCCAATCTTAATGCTTCAGCGTTATACTAAGACATCTTGGAGAATGCTACGCGTCCGACAATGTGGACGCCCTTTCCTACTCCAACACGACTGTGTACTCCAGTGCGCAAAACGAGAACTTTAAAGACATTGTTTGATGAGTTCGGTTCGATTGATGAGTTCCCTGACCTCAACCCCATCGAGCACCTTTAGGATGAACTGGAACTAGATTGCGAGCCAAGGCCTTCTCGTCCAACATCAGCGCCTCCTGACCTTATAAACGCTCTACAGAATGAATTCCCACAGAAATACTCCAAAATCTTGTGAACAATCTTCCAAGAAGAGCTGTTAAAGGGGGACCAACTCCATATTGAAGTTTATGTATTTGGATACAATGTCTTTGGACAAATACTTTTTGTATTTGGGAGTTAGGAGTCCGATCACTGCTCAGGGGTACTAAGAAAATGTTCTACCTTGAGAACTAGCGTAGAATCAAAAGTCCCGGTTTGACTTGAACACTCACTTACTCATCATTTCCCAGGAGTTCTTGGGCACGAGATAGGGTACAAGTGCCAATCCATCACAGAGCACACTACGGGCAATTTGGGAACGCCGATTAGCCTAACCTGCAAGTCTTTGGATTGTGGGAGGAAACCAGACAACACGGAGGAAACCCACCAAGCACAGGGAGAACATGCAAACTCCATGCACACAGACAGGCGGGAATCGAACCCGAACCTTGGAGGTGCAAGGTGCTAACCACTTCGCCGCCGTGCCGCCCTGACTGGAGAACCAACGTTCCTGATTTCTACTCATTCCTGAAAGGACAGCACAATGACTGATCTCCAGACAGCAACATGAAGCTGTCTAGCCGCTCTCACACACAATGTGGTCTTCTTCCACAGGAATCAGTAAGTCAGTCGTATTTATTTATTTATTTAGCATTATATATTCATTAGCAGCACTAATGAGTACACATTAAGTTCTGGTTGTCACCAAAAATCTGTTTTAATATGTCTTTCCTTCTTCTTCTTCACAAGAGAAAGTCCAGGCAGGAGAAATGGTCCGGAATAACATCCCAGGTGGGAACGATTTCAGTGCAGACACGGTGCTAATAAGAATGATCTGCTGCCAGCGTGAGCATGCGTGCGCACATGTGCGTGGGTGTGTGTGTGTGTGTGTGTGTGTGTGTGTGTGTGTGTGTGTGTGTACCTCGTTGGCAGAAGTACAGGGACGTGACACATCACAGGCTCTGTTTTAATCATCTCGCTCTAACTTGTTTCCCGTTTTCTTATTTTGTTATTCATGATTTATTTGTTTGAGTAACAACCTGACATACGAACTCTCTATCTTTCTCCTATCACACACACACACACACACATGCAATAAGGGGTAGTGATGTAAGAATGAAGGTGATGATGATCCGAAGGCCTGAATGAAGTGTGTGTTGTGCTGAGGAACATGTAACATAGAGAGAGAGAGAGAGAGAGAGAGAGAGAGAGAGAGAGTGTGTGAGAGAGAGAGAGAGAGAGAGAGAGAGAGAGAGATAGAGGAAAGGACAGTAAATAAAGTCTTAATGTGTGTGCTTACATTAGACACTTATTGGGGAAACAACCGGCTGTGGTTTATACACACTTCCAGTAAAACCTAATGGAAGCACTTTCTTCCATCTCAGTGAAAAAAGAGCGAGAGACACTGAGAGAGAGAGAGAGAGAGAGAGATGCTGATGTAAGTAAGTAAGTTTTATGGTTTATGGTTAATGAAAGCAGGTGGCTTGGTTAGACACGCGAGCTCACGCTACTGTTCCTCTTATCATATTGAAAGGCCTGCGGATGGCGTCCCTACACAGCAGTGTTTTCACGAACGCCACCCTCGAGCTTAATAAAATCAATTAATAAATAAATTCGGGGCTGTGAGTCAAATCGAATTGTTGTAATGCCTTGTCGCGATCCTAAGTCCTGATCTTGTTAAACTTCCCGTTTAACCTCGCTGTCCTCCTGCTAAGGCTGAGTGAAGAATGTCGCCCTCTCTGATCTGACTCGAAGCGATGAGATAGACAGTGTCCGCGGATAAAAGCTCCATTAGCTGTAATAATTGGACTTAAAGCGAGCTGCCAGCTTGCATTACCAAACACACTTTACTCTCACTCTGGCTGCGACTGGATCTGGACCGGCTTCGGCTTTCGCCGAGCAGGAACTGGAGACGGGACGAGGAGACGGTTTAAACCCCTAACATGCGTAGTACATGCATCTGAGCCAGAGAGAGAGAGAGAGAGAAAGAGAAAGAGAGAGAGGATGAGACTAAAAGAGGGACAAATCAAAAAGAGAAAGCCTGGGAGGACGCTTAGTACGCGTTGTGATGAGGTTAATTTGGCAATGGTACAGATGTTGGGACCATGTTGGTTTCGTTGTTTTTTTTTTTTTTTCAGAAAGTTATGATTACTTTGATGAAATGAAGTCAGAATAACGTTGACTACATGAATATAAATAAATAAATAATCAATTGAGAAATGTAAGCATTTTTTCATAATTAAGCAACATGAGACGATCAGCAATATCAGGGCACCAAGACATCACAGCTGATATTCAGTACGACGTCACAATCTCAAGTGTGATATTGCTTTTATAAAACAATTCCACAAATAGTCCCATTTATTATCAACAGACTTTGAATTGTTTCTTTATTTAACCAGATATTTCGCTCCACCAACAGATATCCGACTGGCCGAGCCACGACTGTCATTAACAGGGGTAACAATAGTTTTAAATTCTTACCGGTACTACTGTATGTAGCCAAAAGGTTAGGAGAATACAACTTAGAGGTGGTGGACAGTCCTGTACACACAGTATTTGTTTGTAATTTCCACTTATTCTGCTTTCGAATATATGCACCATTAATTTCCAGGTTTCGGGGTTGAACCCCATTTAGGGTTAAACAGAAAGCTAGTGCACTACGATGTATAATCCATTGACCCACACACCAAGGGATGGAGAGGGATTTGGGATTCAACCTTGTGTTAGGAACTAGTTAGCTTTGTAGTCGTAAAATTAAAGAACACAGGTGGTTCAGAGGCGATTTGAGCGATGTAGAAGCAAATACTAAGTGCTGTTTAAGATGACATAGCGTTATCCGACGTGTTTTTCTTGCTGAAAGTGTGTTTTTTGGCAGGCAACTGCTTTTTCCTCTACTTTCACCCATGCTGCGAATGACAGTTAGTGTTAATTAACGATTGCAGAATTGCTGGGACGCAAAGTGATATCTATATACATACAGTATGGCGACATGGTGGCTTAGTGGTTAGCATTGTCGCTCTGCACCTCTAGGGTCCGGGTTAGATTCTAATTGGCGATCCCGAATTGCTTGTAGTGCAGAGGTCCTACCGTTGGTCACCATTGGCCTCCACAGTCCCTATTTGGACTACGGAGGTTCTTAGATGGATATAGTTGAATGTTCCAGCACTCTTACCAACCACTTGTTGAATGGCTCTCGTCCAACCTTCCAATCAGTTTGCATGGTCAGAACTAACAGTAGATTAATGATTTTTTTATCCTTTTTTTAAAAAAAAAAGCTGGCCAATGAGGATGCAGCACTGTAACTCCTGCCTACCAGCATCTGGCCAATGAGGAAGCAGCAATGTAAGACCTGCCGCATAGCAGCACTGTAACACCTGCCCACGTGGTACGTTTGTTCCAAATAACTGAGGAATGAAACAAAAAAAAAATTCTATATATTTAACTGTTTTTTCTGGTGAAATTCTTGTGAAAGGACTTGACTTGGCTGCAGTCACTCGATAGTTCAGGACTGGAATTTCCTATGAGTTTACCTGAGTCTCCAATAACTACCTGAACTCCATATTAACATCATTTAACATCAACTGTTATACTGAACTGGCTGCCACCTAACACACAGTATGAATGCAGATCAATCCTTGCTATCCGTTATGACCCAGATGAGGATGGGTTCCATGTTGAGTTCCTCTCAAGGTTTCTTCCTATTACCATCTCAGGGTGTTTTTCCTTGCCACTGTCGCCCTCGGCTTGCTCATCAGGGACAATCTGACCATTTTGATTCATACACATTCACATCCCATACAAACTTAAATAATTCTTTTGATTGTGTGAAGCTGCTTTGCGACAATGACTTGATTGTTAAAAACGCTATACAAATAAAATTGAATTGAAGTGAATTGAATTTTGTATTTAAAACGTTCTGTTATGGGTCGTTCATTCAACCTTCTCTCTTCTCTATGTCATTTTATCAAAGTCATTGTAACTTTCAAACAACAGTGCTGTCCCGATGGTGGACGCCTGAGTAGTTCGAGTGAGGTCATGGGTGGAGTAATGTCATTGAAACATGGCCCCCAGAGAGGGCGAAAAAAAAGCTTGCTTTAAAGCTCAACTTCTACAGCACGGAACTCAAGTGGAATAATAATTCCTTAAAACAAAAGATCATCATTTTGATCATATACAGCATCTTTCATTTTTCGCAGATGAATAATCCATATAATTAATGTCTGCTCGTTCACACCTCCACGAAAGCACCCGTGCATACTTAACTACAGTACATCACTCCTGACTTATTAAAGCCCTGACATCTGATTGACATCTGTTTGACTCAGGAAAAAACCTGACCTTATGAGACATACAAGAGCAACTCGACCGATCAACTTAGGGTCTATTCGTGTGTTTATATATGTAAAAAAAAAAGAGAAAGAAAGAAAGAAAAAGAAAGTAACATCATAGGGTCACCCTGTTCGTTTTTTTTTTGTGTCCATCCTTCTTAATGACCTCTCCAGAGACTCTGCTTCAGTTCTGCTGATCCTACAGTGAGATTAATGTCCTCTCCATGTCCATACTGTACGTGTGTGTGTATGTGTGAGCTGCGTCTCTTAAAACTACTAATGATATCCAGGAGCTGTTTGATGTTAGCATGTTATGAGCACTATATTAGCGTGTGATTAGCACTGCTCGGAGAGTTTTAGAACAGAAAGGAGAGAAGGTTTAATACAGAAGGAGGAAAAAAAAATGAAGCCAAGTAATCACAGAGCAGGGAAAAAAAATAGTGCTGAGAAAGGAGAAAAGAGCAGGAGGACAGAAGGGGACGAAAAAAAAAAAGAGTAGACGGGTAGTATGAGGGAGTGAGCGAGTGGGAGGATTTCGGATAGTGTGACTATGTATGAAGGTTCTCAGAAGCGAGCATCAGGACATGCAGTGTTAGTAAGCATAGGTTGCAAGGTCATGTGACCTTGTGCGCCGAATCCAGTCCCAAAGTTAGCACAGGGAGCGCTATAGCGATTGAGAGACAGTTCTGATGTCTTGAGTGCAACATGTGAACGACTTCTCTCTCGATGACGAGGTGTACTGAGATTAGGAATATCGTGATCTCTTACATTTATAATTCACTTTGTACATGCAAGCCGTAAGCAGCAGAGTTGCTAGCATTTGACCTGCGCGACCTTGGGGAACAAAAAAAATAACGACTCGTAGTTCGCACTGGTTGTTTTTGTGGTTCTGAATCGATTTACACTTATTTAAACTTTAAATGTTAAATAGCAACATGGTGGTTTATTGGTTAGCACTGTCGCCTTGCACCTCTAGGGTTGAGGGTTCGATTCTCACCTCAGAGTCTGTGTGTCTGAAGACATGAAGCGTAAGTCAATTGGCGCTCCCAAAATGCTTGTAGCGTGTAAATGAGTGTGCGCCTTGTGATGGATTGGTGTACCCCACCTCGCGCCCTAAGTCTCCTGGGATAGTTTCCATGCCCTCGTAACCCTAAATACAGGATAAAGTAGTACAAGTGATTGAGTAAACGTTAAATTGATAATTTTTTTTAAACCATAGCGCAGCTTTTGAAGAAAATACAAACTGCATTTATCTTTCGCAAGATTATCGCGTCATCTTCTTTCAACTTTGTGCATGGTCAGTACAATACTGCCACCTACTGGACTGGAGTGTGAAGCAGAAGATTAACCTATCGCTTAGACAACGCAAGCATTTCAGTGCTTATTACATACGTTAACATTTATAATCCTTCAATTAAACAATGTAAGAAATACAATGGCATGCGAACGCTCCACCTCATGGATTTTTGCCTTAAGAACAAAAATTTTGCAAGGAATTTGCCTCGGCATACGAAGCAATTTCCTACATATGAGCGACTGAATTAATGATGGGAAGTTTTAGTGACTCGTTTTTTTTTATCTCATTCATCAAAATGAAAGAATCTTTTTTTGAGTCATTTAGTTCATTTCATTCTTTTGATCAATAAAATGCTACATTTTTAATAAACAGACCCCCAAAACGTCTACATATACTAATCTTGGTTGCAGTTCCTGTAGTGAAAATAATAAAATGCAGCTAAGGACATATTATGATGAACAGAATGAGCTGCTCACCACATATCTTCTGGTCCTAATAATTCTTTCTTCTGTCACGTGACTCTCACAGACGCCATGCAGTGCAATAGAACAATAGTGATGTGACGTGACAAAACAACGAACAATTCGGACTAGAAGACCCATGAGATGAACCACTCATTTCTGTACACTTCCTGTAAATAACCGATGGAGGTTTTCCGATGCAAGAAGTAGAAAATGAACGGATCAGTCTCAGAGACTACTTGTTCATCATG
The DNA here is from genome assembly GCA_030014305.1 of Clarias laeviceps. Classification (NCBI taxonomy): domain Eukaryota; kingdom Metazoa; phylum Chordata; class Actinopteri; order Siluriformes; family Clariidae; genus Clarias; species Clarias laeviceps. The sequence goes on along the minus strand of JAQMYJ010000013.1, from coordinate 13,862,880 downwards.
TTAAAGTCATGTGAAAGACTCGTTCAAAAAGAACAAAATCGTTCATGAACGACCCATCGCTAGACCGAACTAAGCGCTGGCAAAGTTGCGTTAATGTCCGAGGGCCGTTCGAAATTTGTTTGCGTCAGAGGAGCCAAGCGAAGCGAGTTTGTGGGTTCTTTTGCATTTTGTGAAAGATTTAGTGAAGCCCTAGCACCATGGGTCCCAAGAATGTTATCAAGAAGAAAACCAAAATGCTTTCAGTTCTGTTTTTAAAGGTGTCAAGAGGAATCATAAATTAAGGTTAAGTGAGGTTCAATATCTATTTATTTTTATATTTTACGTTATTTACATGACTTTTTAAATGTTTTGATTGTTTTACTATGCAAACAATAGGATTATAGTGTTGGAAAGTGGGAATATTTTGGGTGGCTGTAACGGATTATCAGCATTTACATTATTTCCTATGAGAAAATGTGTTTTGAATTATGAAATTCTGCCTCCGAAGCCGATTAAATTCATACGAGGTTCTGCTGTACAGCTATTTGAGACAAATCAGACAATAATCATCAAATTTTATATTATACGTCCATGTCTGTGTGGGTTGATTTGTTGTCATTATGAAATATTAATATATAATATTGTGTCAGTACCACTTTGTGAAGTCTCATATCGTTGCTTTAGGATAATAAAATTAATTTATTTTTATAAAAAAGCGGAAATGTTAAATGATATTTCTCCATCGCTTACTGTACTGTGCATCTTTATCTATTCCAGACAAAGCATGACATTTGCATGTAATTGCCCTGTTGTTTTTGCTGTACGAGGCTGCATGTACTGTATTGTGACATTTCACGGAAAAACAAAATACAGTCTTAATCCAGGAACAAAAGAAATTTGGGTAGAATTAAACAAAATGAAAGAGAGAGAGAGAGAGAGAGAGAGACTGCAGGAGTTGGAAGAGGAGAGGAAAACTGCCTCGGTAGGCATGAAATGCGATTCATTTCAGAGCTATCCAAGCAGTGTGTGTGTGTGTGTGTGTGTGTGTGTGTATGTGTGTGTATGTGTGTGTGTGTAATGGCAATGATACACTGCTATAATCCATTTAAACCAGTTTGGATACTGAACCTCCACAACACACACACACACACACACACACACACACACACACTATACAACAGCGTACTTACACGCGCTCACCAACTGATACCCATACATCATTCAACATTAATTAACTCCTCTCTCTCTCTCTCTCTCTCTCTTAACAAACATTGTTTCTTAGATCTACGAAAATCTTTGCGGTGTTTTGCACCCAATAAGCCAGTCTTATAATCCTACATACAGCCGCAAAATTAAACACACAACCCCCCAAATAATAAAGGCGTAGTGATTTATCATGTGCTGTTCACAAAAAAAAAAAATCAGGGAAAAAAAAAAAAAATTCACACTGCGCCTTTAATTAGCTCTCTCTCTGCTCGTAGAGGGCGAAAACCGATTCTGCTGGACTATGAATAATAAGTAAACAAATAATAATAAGGCGGCAAAGATGCGGAATCCAAGAGTTTCACTTTTCATGGTCAGGGACTCGATACATATGTATGCATCCAAATACATATACTTCAATATGGAGCTCGTCCCCATTTTTAGAAGGCTGTCCACAAGCTCTTGGAGTGTTTCTGTAGGAATTTATAAGCATTTATAAGCATTTATTTATTTATAAGAAGTTATAACCCATTCATTCTGTAGCGCATTTATAAGGTCAGTCATTGATGTTGGACAAGACGGCCTGGGTCACGATCCCCGTTCCAGTTCATCCCAAAGGTGCCCAATGGGGTTGAGGTCAGAGAACTCATCAACTGAACCAAACTCCTCAAACCATGTCTTTATAGTCCTTGCTTTGTGCACTGGGACACAGTCATGTTGGAATAGAAAAGGGCCCTCAACAAACTGTTGACGCAAAGTTTGAAAAATAGCATTGTCCAAGATGTCTTGGTATGCTGAAGCAAATAAGCATTAGGATTACCCTTCACTGGGGATAAAGGGGCCTATAATTAAGAGGTTTGGCCAAAGACGTTTGTCCATAAAGGGTATATGGCTTAGTGGTTAGCACTGTCGCCTTGCACCTCCAGGTCCTGTGTTTGATTCAATTCAATTCAATTTTATTTGTATAGCGCTTTTAACAATCATCATTGTCGCAAAGCAGCTTTACACAATCAAACAAATTATTTAAGTTTGCATGAAATGTGAATGTGTATGAACCAAAACGATAAGACTGTCCCTGATGAGCAGGACGAGGACGACGCCGATAGTGGCAAGGAAAAACTCCCTGACATGGTAATAGAAGGAAACCTTGAGAGGAACCGGACTCAACAGGGAACGCATCCTCATCTGGGTGGATTTGTGTGCATAGAGTTTGCATGTTCTCCCCGTGCTTGATGGGTTTCCTCCCACAGTCCTAAGACATGCATATTAACATCAATTAACAACTGTTATGCTGAACTGCCTGCCAACTAACACACAGTATGAATGCAGATCAATTCCT
>JAQMYJ010000013.1:13846544-13860259 GCA_030014305.1 Clarias laeviceps | reverse complement strand
TCAAATTCCATACAAACTTAAATAATTCTTTTGATTGTGTAAAGCTGCTTTGGGACAATGTCAATTGTTAAAAGCGCATTACAAATAAAATTGAATTGAATTGAATTGAATTGAATTTCCAAATTGCCCGTAACATGTGAATGAGTATGTGAATGTTGATCAAATGTCCTATCATGGTTGTACAGAAATTGGAATAATTGGAAGAAAATTGAATAAATGCAACGGACATTTGTCTCTTTGCACTCATTCTGGACATTCATGGACACTTATGGACACTGCACACCTGTACATTCATGTACATTTACATATTTCTATTTCATTTTCTTTGCTCGTTGCACATAAGTCACTTTAAATAAGACACTTTTATGCATATTTGCAAAATCGGCCATTTCTATTTAAATTCCCACTTCATTTCCACAATAAAATTTCTATATTTTTCTATATTTGTACAGAATCATTTCTTCTCCATATTTGTACAGCTAGGGTTTTTTATATATATTTTTCTTATATTGTATATTTTGTTTTCTATAGATATATTATTCTTATCTTTGCTACATTTATTTTCCATTTTATTTATTTATTTTTTTCCCTATTGTTGTTGTTGTTGTTAGTCTTTCGGCTGCTCCCGGCAATAATCTTTTATTTTTAAGGTCACGGGCGGTCGTTTATGCATTTCACTCTGTATGACTGTGTATGTGACAACTAAAATTTGAATTTGAATTTGAATGGTCACCATTGGCCTCCACGGTCCCTAGTTGGACTACAGAGATTCCTAGATGGATGGATGGATGGTATATAGTGTATATCGGATATCAAATGGTCGACTCGAACAGTGACTCGTTGGCTCTGTAGCGCAACAGCCATGAAACAGTTCTTGCGTTATGTCACATTATTCGAAACTGGGACACGTTAACCGATCCGAGAGTTGACAAAGATGAAAGTGGTGCGGCAAACAAAAAACATCCACTCTTTACAACCGCGCTGAGCAAAAAAAAAGCATCTAAAAAAACATCCCTTTCATTCTGGAGCGTAGTCGTCATTCTCACTAACACTCATTCTGTATCATAAGGAAGTCTGGAAACATCGGCGAAGATAGAAGAAGAAGAACAGGTGCGGCTTGGATTGGAAGAAAGAAGACACCGATCTTCGGGGCTGATTTGATAAGCATCAGACTGGATAACAGGATTATCCTCGCAGCCTGCATTAACACACTCGCACCTCCTCGCCCTCGCTATCCGTCTCTCATCCCTACATTCAGCATCTTCCCCCCCGCTAACTCCTTTTTCCGCTGTGGACAGAGTGTGAGTTCATTCCTCGGTGTATGCAGCCATTCAGACGCCTGGAGGTGTGTGTGTGTGTGTGTGTGTGTGTGTGTGCGTGCACATGCACGTGTGTGACGGTGTGTGTGTGTGTGTGTTTTAAACGGCTCTTTGCTTGAAAGCTCTCTAAGCAAATTTCATTTGCACCTCTCTGATCCTTTTCTGTCAGGGCTGGTTCTGGCTAATGGGCCTCAACTCTGCCTTGGTGAATGCAGGATAGGAGACAGGAAAGAGACGTCACACAGACACACACACACACACTTCAAACCACTTGATACACACAATGACTATTATGATTTGCACTTGGTATATCATCAGTTATGATCCTTTAACATTGATTGCACATCAATGTAATGATTTATATGAGTGTGTGTGTGTGTGTGTGTGTGTGTGTGTGTGTGTGTGTGTGACACTTTTGAAAGACCTGACTGTGAACTGACCAAGACATGGCATGCTGGCTGTGAACGGGCAACACACACACACAGTGTCAAAACATGACAACCCTCAAGAGATAACGTCTTGAACTTCTGTGTGTGTGTGTGTGTGTGTGTGTGTGTGTCCATGTACACCTTCCTGCATGTAGGCATTTGTAATAAGAGCTAATTCCCCCTAATGTTGTTACCTGGTCTGCTTCCTATGACATTAATTACAGCTTTGTTACTAATCACAGCTGAGATTATCTGTTCTCTCCTCCATCACGCCAGATGGCGTTTGCTCTTCTTCCCCCACACGTACAAACACACAGCTACACAACACATACACACACACGCGCTGATGCACACGACTGCTGTCGGCCTGCTGGGGCGAGAAAGAAACCATCTCGCGAATACTGTTCATTTGGATCATAAGAAAAAAACAAAAAAAAACAAGACATGACCGCTCGTTAGTTAAAAATAATGATGCAATACATTATCTACAAAAGCTTGCATCGGTTTATTATAAACAAAATAAAAAAAAAATATCTAAAAACATCTGTCATACTGTACATCTGTGATATACTGTAGACGTACACGAGATATTAACTCCAGTGTTGGAGTTTTGCGAACAAGCTCGAATGACAAGATGATCTTAAAAGCATCTCAGGTCATTCATACATTACATCACAGCTCGTGAAGGATGTGCTGGTATACCAGACTGAGCGAGTGCATCAGCTTACAGCTGTGTCCTGCACCATCCCATAAAAGTGTAACCTAAATTGGACATTTTTGTTCTTTCGATTTCGCGCTCTTGAAACGGTTTAAAGCAAATATTACACTATACCATATATGACATGAAACTTTAAATAAAATGAAAAATCCCTTTAAGACTGGTGGAAGAAATATTGCATCATAATTCTTGAAATTATGTATTGGTTTGTTGGGGACACAAAAATTACACCAATATTATTATTATTATTATGCGACATGTGTGTTCAAGTCAAACCGGGACTTTTGCTTGTAACAGAACGCATCATTAAAGTAGAAGGTTTTCTCAACACAGCAGGACCATGATGGGACTGCATGCTTCATGTCTGAAACGCCGGCCTCCCAGGAACTCCTTTAACATGTGGAAATGACTTGGAGTGAGATCAGCAGAGTTCCTTTAACATGCAAGTGGTGCTGGTGAATGATTGTCTCCACTGTTCTAACAGACAGACGCATCTCTTCCGCAAGTCGATAATGAATTATATGTAGATTTTTAAAGATCAGCTGTTCCACTAAATAAATGTTCACCTTATCATCCGGGATCGTCATTCACGGACGTACGACCTTCTTTAAAACTTTTTCACCGTTCAGATGTTTTGCCTCTCATCGCCGCGCTGCTCTTGAAGTCTTACGCCTTCATTCACCAGAAATGACATCAGCAAGTCCCAGTTTGACCTGAACGACCTGAATGTTTCTGTTAAGTGTTTTAATTTCATCGTTGTTTTACTATCCCATTATTTCCTGCTGTTGTTCATCGATACATATACAGAGTCAGCCAAAAAAAATTGTATGCTGTATATTATATAAATAGAATATTAATTACATCATCATAATATTATCATATATATCAATATATAACGTATAGCAATAAATTTAGTATTAAAATATTTTATATAGGTTTCTAATATAATAAAATAAAAAAATATATTTAATATGATATGTTTTTTCTTTGCTTAAAGTGTGTTTAATAAAAAAAGAAAAAAGAAAAAAAAAATTTTAAACAATTTAATGTCAATTATGACTTTTATTATATTTTACATTTAAAGAGTCATTTTTAATTAATAGTAAAATTATTTTAAAAGGTGAAAATGTATTTAACATTGAAAAATATAGAAAAAAAATGTTGAAAACGTGTTACATTCTTCCAGCTATTGTAATTATTACAAAAATTTTAAAATTTATATAAAACATCATTATATCCATATAACTCATCCCAATATTAACATTGTGCAATCGTATCACCCTGCCCTAGTCTCAGATCTCATCATCAGTGACAGAAACCTGGCCAGCCTGTGAGAGAGAGAGAGAGAGAGAGAGAGAGAGAGATGGCTGCGGGGTTTAATTAGTGATATCAGTTGGAGAAAGGTAAGTGAAGAGATCTTGCTCTTTCTTCCCTCGCTCCCTCTTTAATGCCTCACCACTTTGACCATGTTCTCACTCTCTATCTCTCTCTCTACCTATATCTCGCTCTGTGAGACCAGTACAACAGATGGTGCATCTCACTGCTAGGCCAAGCTGCTCTCAATCTCCTCATCCCTTTCTCTCTCTCTCTCTCTCTCTCTCCATTTCGCTCTCGGAGAGTGAGAGCCACTGTTGTCCTGTGTGCAATGGCATCCTGCCCTTTAATTGATTTCTCTTGTTCTTGTCGCCGGACCGAAGGCACCCGGTAGGAACACGGACTTCGCTCGATCTCTCTCTCTCTCTTCTTTTTTTCAGCCGCCAGTCACGAGGGAATGAGACAGAGCAAAGAGGAGGAAGGCATAGATAACAAAATCGGGGATGCCTGCCTGGACATGGTGCTAAAAATGTCGTGATCATCAGTCAGATCAGGGTATGGTTGACTTCCTGCTCGGTAATTGAACGTTTGTTCAGCATTAAAAAAAAACCTTCAAATAATAAAGCTTTTACAACTCAAACTCCATCACATAAAAATTTCACAGCAGCCGGATGGAAACTCGGTTCACTTTCATTAGACAAGTTTGCTAAGTCTAATTGACTTCCTCTACATAGTGCTGACCGGTTTGAACCGCTTTCCGCCTCCATCGCCCTTCAGCGATTGAGAATTTATCGATTTATTAATCGCGCGGACGATGTGCAACCGCATCCCCACACATGCACGTACTGTACGAGACATGGCCGCGTCCACTGAATAATTTCAGGATAATGCATAATGGTGCTGATGTCACCTTTGGTACGCTGATCCACTCACTTAAGCACTTAATAAAAATTAATGCTGGATATATTAGAGAGAGAGAGAGAGAGATAGGGAGAAAGGGGGATAAGAAATGATCGGCGTTGTCAGATGGGGCGTGGCTGGGTTTCCCAATGAGCGTGTTGATTCTTTAGAGGAAAAACCAATTGCATCCGCATAAAGATTTCCCAATTCGCTGTTTTTAAATGCTTGTCTTTGGTTCTAAGTGAAATCGAACACGGAATTCTCTTTGCTTTTGAGGAATGAAACATGGATGCCTACGTGTTCGTTCGTCATTTGCATAGAAACAAACTAGCTAGCTAGAGTGACGTATCCTTAATTCTTCCTCTGATCGGTGAACAGGACGGGACTTGAATCTTGAAATTACGAGTTAAGATGTTTAACCAAAAACAGCTCCCTATCCTTTTAGGGTGGAAACTTGCTTGCTTTTAACCACGCATACTATCCATGGCCATACTATCGCAAGATGCAATGCTACAATGCAACATTAGGGGCAGTGTAGTCACACCAAAAAGATTAAGATTCAATTATTTGTCCCATGCATCTTACAGCACAGTGATTCCAAATAGTCAGAGCTCAGCGCTCAGCCAGGATACAGCACCCGCTGGAGCAGATAGGTTTAAGGGCCTTGCTCAATGGCTCAATAGTGGCAACTTGGCGATGCTGCGGCTTGAACCCTTAATCTTCCAGAACCTTAACCATTTCAGCCACCACTTCTGAGGGGAAGTTTTTTATGACTAGGTCTGCAATTTCTGCGCCTGGGAAAACTGACTGGTTAATGAATTGGTCTATGGTTCAGAAGGTTAAAGGTTCAAACCCCACGACCACCAAGTTCCCCCTATTGGGCCCTTGAGCAAGGCCCTTAACTGCTTAGATATATAATGAGATAGAAATATAAGTCGCCCTGGATAAGGGCGTATACCAAATGCCTGAATGTACCCCCACCTGTAGGATGTGACCTTACCACTGCATAGTGACAAACATGCATGTCAAACCAGTTGCAGGGAAACTTTGAGAGTCGCCATGTTTTTTTTACTTCATGCAAAACTGTCCGATCAAATTCTCTGGTCTGCCCCCTACTGGTATCATTTGGTAATACATGTAGCATACAGGCAAGTATGTCAATAAATACGCTCAAATGAATGGTTTAACAACAAATATGTTTAGTCTCACTGAGAAAAGTGTCTTGAAACCTGCTAATCTCAGCCGAGATCCAATCAGAAAGCCCCTTTGTCCTGGGGTACTTATTTACGTAACCATTCCTGCTAATAAACTTAACATCTAATTTAAAACAGAAAAAAAAAAAAAAAACTGAGCAGAAGTGTAGTACGGGAGCTCTGAGGGGTCAAACTGACTCAGCGCTGGGAGTGGTAATACACAAGGCTGCTATTCCACTAACAGTAATTTCCTCTCTCTCTCTCTCTCTCTCTCTCTCTTTCTCTATCTCTGCCTCTACCTTTAGTGAATAACTGCTCCTGGGCTAGATCAGCAGAAAGAAAATGCAAAGGAAGAAAGCAGGTAAATAAAGCAGACGCTTTTTATGTCTGCGAAGCAGGACATGGAGAGAAAGCCATCGAGAAAGACAGAGAGGGGGAAAGAAGAACAGCATTTGGTTTAAGATGACTAGAAATCTGAAAGCATCTGGACCAGGTGTACCAGTCGGTGCGTTCTCATTCTTAACATGCTGTGTATATGTGCGCGTGTGTGTGCGCTAGTGTTTTAATGGATAGCGTCTAGGATCGCAATAAACACAACGCCATATGGTAGAGGCTATAAACAGCCTGCGAAATGAAAAGTCTGATGTAGTTGAGAAAAGGGAAAAGAAAAAAAAAAGAAAAAAAAAACAAATGGTGAGGGAGTGGATCTGCGTGCTTTAATTACCTCATCATTATTATAGCGAGTGACACGAATGTAAAAACAAAGCTTCTTTGGTGTAGGTGGGAACTCGGTTACGCCACCTTCTTTGTCTCGAACCAGTTGACGTCATGATGGTGCTTCGGCACTCACGTGGATGGAAGGGGACAAACAGCGCTTTCTTCTATCGCCATGACGTAATCGACGCAACCTAGCGATCCTATATCAAACACCCTCTTTAAGCTGACTACTGTAGCTACGTCAGGTTGTGCGCTGTCCCATGATGAGGTCCTGAAACGAAACGCTTTCTTTAAGAGCACGAAACCTCTCACTTAAGGAAGTCCAGGCCTGTCGCTTTTCCTGACCCAGTTCTGCCAGTATAGCTGTAGCACTTAAGAGAGAGAGAGAGAGTAGAGAGTGTAATGATGTGGTTGTGGAGGCGCCAGGCTGTACTTGGGATATGAGATGGATAATTAAGGAACGAGGGAATGCGACTTTAAAGGGCGACTGGAGCGTGCTGATTTGTGTGATTTCCTCGCACTAGTTGTCCGTTGCTTGGTTGATTGCGATCGGTTCTTCCTAAAAGCCTGGAATGGCTAATACTGCACATGCACCAGCTCTCACATACATACACACACACAGACAATCTCTCTCGCTCTCTTTTTCCCTCTTAAAGCCTTTATAAGCATGAATTCCTGCAGACTTACAATTTGTGGAGAAATGTCGCTGTTTATTAAACCACCTCCAGGAAGAAGAACTGCTATCACGCGTGCACACACACACTGAGCTGGCCACGTTTATGCTCTTATGCACACACACACACACACACACACACACACTGTGGCCTTGGGGAGTTTAATCAAAAGGATGGACAGACCACTCCAGCACTTGCCCGAAAAAAAGTATGAGATGCATCAAAGTGAGAATTAGTTCAGCTTTTTATAAAGCCTGTAGGGGGGGGGGGTTTCATCTACACAGCACAAACACTAACACACACACATACATATATTGGCGTGCACACACACACACACACACACTGCGCTCTTTGTGACAGACACATTTGAGAAAGCGTTTCTTCCTGCAAACAGAGCAGTGTCTCGTGGGAAACTTCTCGCCGTCTTTCCTGTCTCTTTTCCTCCCTCTGCTGTGCACTTCCATCAAAAAGAGAAAGATCAGGCTTTTAAAGAAAGATGTCTGCTGTAGCTTTTTATGTGTGTGTGTGTGTGTGTGTGTGTGTGTGTGTGTGACTGGACTAAATCTTCATATCACTTCCATCCAGTATTGCTGGCTCCCCACATTGTTCCTAAGCTAGATTTCTACTACTATACTTACAGTTCAGTGCCATCATCGAATGAATGAAGAAGTAAAAAATATATATATAATATATAGATATTTTTTTTAAATCACAATTTGTTTTAGATTCTTATTACTATTTATTCTTTCGCAATTCTGACTCCGGCTGTACGTTTCTCACGGCGACGTTACACGTGCTCGAGCAGCAGCATCACGTCATCTACTGTACAGTCTGTGCAACACGTACATAAACGTTTAGACGTTTAAATAAGTAAAATTTCCTTAATTATTATTATAAATAATTTGAATACTGTATATTTGATGTGAAGACCGATAATCGATCGTGCACGTCCTTTTTAGTTTTTTAAGTTGGCTCAAACAAGCAGCTTTTTCGTTCATGACACACAGAACTGTCAGCATTACAGCAATTACATCATTAATTAAATTAAAGTTTGTTTGTTTTTTTTAAATAAAGAGTTTTTGGACTTATAATTAACAAGCTAGAAATGTATCCTGGGTTTAAAGTCATCGACAGTAGCAGCGACTATACTTTCGTTGTCTTTTAATGATTCGTTTTGGATCAAAAGAATGAGATCTAAAGAAAATATTAAGATTGATTGATTGATTGATTAAAAAACGAATGATAAAAGGATTAAAGTGACAATATTAGGATCGATGTTGCACCACTGACCTGACCTGCCTTTGATCAGAAATTACATGCTATTAATTCATTATTTCATTTTGTTTATTGTTGTTTAATGCAATTAGGGCCTGTTTCAAGTCTAAATAAACAAATATATAAAAATAAATAAACATGTCTCCAATTTCCAGAATGAACCACGTCGTGTTTTTGTATCTCTGCAAAAAATCGACTGATACACCAAATGTACTTGTTCAAAACTAGTCCAGTGTGTGAAGATCTCAGCTTCGCATAATCAGCCTCCACACACACACACACACACACACACACACAGAAGCTGATATGCACGCCATGCGTCCCTGAGGACAGATTTACAAATCTTCATCTCCTCCAAAGCTCGTGCACTGTTCTGTCTATCAGGACTCGGCGTCTTTCAGCATGTAGAGTAGTAACTTATAAAAGAACCTCGATAGTGCTGTATTCGCGTAAAACGTCATCTGTTAAGGACTCAACACCGAGCCATGAGGGATATCCACTCGGGAAGATGGGAACCAGCACTTGTATATGCATATGCTGTGTGTGTGTGTGTGTGTGTGTGTGTGTGTGTGTGTGTGTGCTTGCAAGTTTGAGGTCTTAACTATTCATAACATTGAGCAATGTACATTATCTTGCTTTCATCTCTGTCTCTCTTTCTTTCTCTCACACACACAAAACACGCACACACACACACACACACACACACACAAACCAATTCTGGTCCGGTCTAACTTATAATATCAGGTGCATCACAGGGCGCAGGTCTGAAAGCTCTCCACTGAGAAGAAGTGCAAAGGTCACTTGTGTGTTCCTTCAACCCACAAGATTCCCGGTATTCCCAGATATTCCGAAAGCACATCTGGAGCAAGCCATGTTTGGAAACATATTGATATACAAAGAAATAAACCATTTACTTACTATATATCCTGATAGAAGCCTGCAAAGCCTTGGGAACTGGAATTTCACCACACACACACACACACACACACAAACATAATACAATATATGAGCAAGGTGTGTATCTGACCTGACCCAGATATAGTATTAACTTCAATTCAGGATGAGCCTGGTAGCTAAACTCCTTCTGTCACTTACCCAAGCGCTCAGGACGCAGAAAGAAATCCGACAGAAAATCCAGAGGAGGTTTATCTTTCTCTTCTCTTAGCCAGAAACAGCCACGGTTAGTCCAAACACTGAGCTCCAAACCCGAGCTGGAGCCTGGAGAAAGGACACAACATCAGACAGGATGGAAGAAGAAAAAAAGAAAAAAAAGATAGAGGATAAAAAAAAGAAAAAGAAAGCAAGAAAGTGCCGCGGTGATGATGTTACGGCGAGGAGAAGAGGAACGAAACGGACAGTCCCGATGGATACCTGCTCTCTCTCTCTCTCTCTCTCTGTAATCTCGAAACGACCGGAGATGAAAAAGTAAATGATCAGATCAGAGAGAGCGGTCTCTTTTGTTCTTCTTGTTGTGTTTGATGTTTAAATGTAAATATTTAAAAATAAAATAAAAAAGAAAGAAGTGCGCGAGGACACTGGGCGCGTTACGCAGCCGGGTGACCGTTGGAGAGCGCGAGAACTCTGCGCGCTGCCGTGCGAGTGAGCGAGCGACGCACGCACACGCACACACTCACGCACACACACACACACGCACAGAGGCGGGGGGGGGGGGGGTGGCAGCGATGTGTTTTTGTTTTCTCTTTTTTTTCAGAGGCTTTCACTCCTCTAGCGCGCGCACCTGCATTTCCAGTAACGAGCCGCTTGATGGCCGGAGTCTGTGTGTGTGTGTGTGTGTGTGACTTTTTCTTTTTCTCTGTTCCTCTCTGCCTGTTTCTCCTCTTTATTTCTCTCCATCTCCCTCTTTCTTTCTCTGTATCTCTCCAGTCTTACTGTCTCTCTTTCTCATCCCTTCCCTGTCTTACTCTCTGTCTCTTTTTTCACCCATCTACCTCTCTGTTTATCTCTCTCCCTGTCTTACTTTCTATCTGTCGCTTTTATGTCTTGTCTCTTTTTCTGTTTATCTTACTTTCTGTCTGTCACGTCTCTGTCTCTCTCTCTCTCTCTCTCTCTCTTTCCCTATCTTTTTCTCTGTGTCTGTGGCTTGTCTGTCTCTTTCTCACCCCTTTCTCTCTCTGTGTTTATCTCTCTCCTCTTGCTGTCACTCTCTCTGCCTCTTCACTCTTTTTCTCACCTCTCTCTATCTGTCTTTCTTCCTGTCTTTTTCTCTGTCTGCCGCTTCTTTGTTGTTCCCTCTCTGTCCATCACTTCTCTCACACTCTATTTCTTTCACTGTGTTTCTCTCTGTGTCTGTCACTTGTCTGTCTCCCTATCTCTCCTCTTTCTCTCTCTATCTCTCTCTTTGTTTATCCCTCTCCCTGTCTTTCTCTTTGTATGTGGCGTTTTCTGTCTTGTCTCTCTTTCTCTGTTTATCTCTCCATGTCTTTCTCCCTGTGTCTGTTGCTTCTCTGTTTCTTTCTTACCCCTTTCTTTCTCTCTTTATTTATCTCTCTCTCTATCTGTCTTTCTTCCTTTCTTTCTGTCATTTCTCTGTCTTGTCTCTTTTTCTCTGTTTATCAGTTCAGTTCAGAAGAAATTTATTGGCAGGAATGTTAACAAAAAAAATTACATTGTTGCAAAAAGCAATTATAAATGATTGATTACATTTTAAATAACATCAATCTCAATTCATAAACATAATGAACAATAAAAAACAACATCAATATTAGCAACAATAACAACAACTATCAGGTAACTATCTGAACAAAGGTGATGTTAAATTGTACTTCAATATATTATGGTTAGGGATAATTAGGGTGTGTGTACATTGTGTCTCACTGTCTCTCAGGCTCACACACTCTGACACACATTTTGCAGCGAAGGCAGCAGTGGGGCCTTCTCCTAAAAGTATTCTCAATTTTTCCACTGTTTCATCTATTAATTTGGGAAAATCTGGAATTTTGTGTGATCATTTCAGTGAAGCTGTTACTTAAATTTTTTAAAATATTTTTTCTCCCTTTTCCCATCTCTTCTTTCACGCTCTCTCTCTCTCTGTGTCTGTCACTTCAATATCTCTTTTTTCTTTTTCTCTCTCTCCCTGTCTTTCCCTCTGTCTGTCACTTCCCTATCTAGTCTCTCTTCCTCAGTTTTTTTCTCTCTCTTTTCTCTCTGTCTATCTCTTCTTTCTCTTTCCCTCTCTTTATCTTATTGCCTTTCTTTATTTATCACTGTCTCTCTCTCTCTCTCTCTCTCTGATCATATCGTTCTCCATGTTTCTCTTCCTGTATGTCTCTCTTTCTTACTTTCTATAATACTCTTTTCCTGTCTCTCTTTCTTTGTCTGTCTGTCTGTCTGTTTTATCAGTCTGTCTTTCTTTCTCTCTTCTCTCTCTGTTCAATATCTTTCTCCCTGTACCTATGTTCTATCTGTATATCTCTTTCTATATTGCTCTCTCTCTCTCTCTCTCTCCCCCCCTCACAGACAGCGATTAACGGCTGACATTGTTTATTTTCCTTAATCGCCCGAACGCGAATCAATCCGCTTCAGAATTGATCGGTTTCACGGGTATTTAACGTCTGACTTTAACAGAGAGTTGTTGGCTTGCCAAAGCAGCATCGACTTCCCCACTGCATAAAGTTACACAGGTAAAGTGCTGCATGCGCCTGAATTTAGGCACTGTTGAAAGAAGTGTCTTAAATGGTAGTCGTTGTTGTGAATTTTATACAAGGTGTGAAAAAAAGGTACAAACAATGACTCCGCCCCTAACCCCACCAGTTCACCCAGACCTTGACCCTGATCTTGTTCCTGGAGTATACCACAGTACCCCTGATCAGTGCTCATGAAGACCATCCCAGGAAGGCAAGAACCAAAACTTATCTCTGCTGCAGAGTAACCCGCGTCAGAAATCACCAATTAACAAACAGCACCTCAGATTAGAGACGTTACGAAGGCTTTACAGAGCATAAGGAGCAGACACATCTCAATATCAACTGTTCAAATTTTAGTGATTATTGCATATTTTGGACGCCTTCGGCATTGTTTTAAAGTGTAGAAAGAATAAAAATCATGAAAGATTACAGAGTTAGAAGGTGTGTCCAAACGTTTGAGTGCTAGTGTATAAAATGCTAATAATATACAGTACAAGTAAGAAAGGCTTTAGACTCGAGTCCTCCCAGAACCACCATACCCCCCTCCACCGTCACCCCCTTGAGCCCTGGATCATGCTCAGCCCCGGTGACATTTTGGACCAATCATTATCTGAGTTAATCAAATCCCCTAAACTCTTTAATCTTGTTAGACGCACAAAAAAACTGACAGAAGTGGCAGTGCAGCAGTAAATAATCGACAGTTTACATTAACTACAGCATGTAGCTGAAAGTTTTCAAGAATTTTCCCCTTTAGAAAGCCTTTCCATCTGATCAGCTATAAACACAATTCATTTAAAGGACACATACGTATTATGCAAAATTTGCTTATTAGTTATTTTTAAATATTTATAAAGGTGTACCAAATGTGTTTGTACAAACAAAAGAATGCAATTTTTTTTGTATTACATTAGATTAGATTTCTCCCCTAATGTGACCTAATGTAACCCTCCCTTGGCTTGTTACTCAGCTCTGCTGTTCAGTGGAGGGACTGAGCTTAGTAGTAGCTCATTGGCATAAACACTGAATCCATGTGTCCGGAGGTGGAGTGAAACACAGTTTATAACAGTTTGAGGTATAAAAGAAACGTGTAATGTGAGGAGTTTTTCTGATGGAACATTTACACACACACTTTGGGGAGCTCTTAAATCTGTTACCTGTAACTTGTTAAAGAAAATACGGGACCTTAAAGCTTTGCTGAAATTCTAATGCCAAGGAAAACTTACACATTACAATAATTTGACTTACAGTAGACATGCTCCATGTCCTGAACGTGTCATTTGTGGGTTCTCGGCCCTCATAAGCGTTCCCAGTCGTCGTTTTGGGGTTTGGAATACGGGCGCCCTCAATGGGCTATTTGGAAAATTTGCATTGAAGCAGCCTTAGTCTAGTAGCCCTGAGTTATATGGTACCAGGGTGGGCCAAACTTAAAACATATTCAAGCATGTCATGGTGGGGCTACACATATACACTACCGTTCAAAAGTTTGGGGTCACTTGCAAATTTCTTTGTTTTTGTTTAGTGATTTATTTTCTA
>JAQMYJ010000013.1:13826711-13841720 GCA_030014305.1 Clarias laeviceps | reverse complement strand
TTTATAAAACAAAAGGTACATTTTGGTTGCCCATGGTACAAATAATGTCCTTGATGGTACAAACAGAATTGGTACAATTCTCTGCCCTTGAAAGGTACTGCCCGAGCGACAATGGTTTGTACCTTCATTAGTACAAAACTGTACAGTTATTTCCGAGAGTACAGGAGACTTGAGGTGAGTATCATCCAGGATGGGATGCAAATCTATCACAGCTGATTGGGATTGCCAATCAGCGTAATCTGCATGTTCTTTTAGACTGCAGGAGGTAAATGGAGTAACGTGGAGAAAAACCCACCAAGCATGGGGAGAACATGCAAACTCCATGCACACAAAGTGAAAAACAAAATCTATATTTCAGGTACTCAGGTACCAGAGATCTAGACTCCTTTAGATCTCTAATGAGCAAACCAGATCAGAGTCTAGCTAAAAACTAATTACAAGACACATGTGAGAATAATGATCAAGGTGTAGAAGCCGGTGAACAGAAAACAGAAACATCCCTGGCAGTACATAAAAAAAAAATTAAATAAAAATAAAAAACCTAGAATGGTTTGTGAGGTAATAAAAAAAACATATATCATTGATATTCTTCACACAGAGCAAATGCACTATAGATAGAGCACCACCTTGGCCCCGTTCTAATACCCGTCGACTTCACACCATTTCCCCCTTGGACGAATCCTAGCCTCTGTCTTAAGGACTGCTCGGATAATTTAATAGCTGATGTCGAGTTTGTTTGATGACTGCTTGGAGGCTGGAGAAATTGAGTCATCAGTGTTGACCTGTTCGTATCAGAATTTGCCCATAAGGCATTGTGATTTTTTTATAGTGTCTTTTAAAATCCAGCACAAAGAAAAAGGAACACAGACTTACAATGCTCTATGCAAACATAAGCCGATGACTTTAATCTTTCAAAAAGGATTTCTCCATGTCTCCCCTCCATTTGCACATAATCAGCTGACCATGACCTCATTCGGTGCCTTTAATTAGCAAGCACAAACAAGCTAATTAACACAAGTCGAGAAACATAGAGTTAATTGTCAGAGGAAACAAAAAAAAAAAGACAGTTTGTGCATAATTAATTCGGTGTACCGGACTATATTGTACATATTAAGCCATCATTTTTGAATATGAATATTACAGGTGTGTTATGAACTATCTAGCGAAGGGTTGGGAGACATTACAGTCACAGATATACTCTGGAATTTTCCCACAGCCCTTTTCTCTTTTTGTTCATTTCTCTCTTTCATCTCCAGGCTAAACCCGTGGATCAGAGACTGACGGATTTGCTTCTCGCCGGCTCCCAACTGATTTCTCATAGATTTGAGGACAAAAGGATTTACATATTATTTCTCTGGTGAGAATTCTGTTAGTTCATAATTCACTTTTTTTTCCTCTTTACGCTCCGTCTGTGTGTGCACACGTACTGTATGCTCA
Organism: Clarias laeviceps; assembly: GCA_030014305.1. Taxonomy (NCBI): domain Eukaryota; kingdom Metazoa; phylum Chordata; class Actinopteri; order Siluriformes; family Clariidae; genus Clarias; species Clarias laeviceps. Next base: position 13,840,283 of record JAQMYJ010000013.1, on the reverse strand, counting down.
TTTTTCCTTTGACTTGATTTAACTAATATGTATTATTAGCATCAGTAGGACACAAAGGACATGATTGACATTAGATATGAGCGAGAATGCTGCGTTATATCCCTACAATCGGATTGGATAAATATGCCTAAATAAACAAATAAATCCAAAGAAGAATTCTTATATTATATCAGTGATCAAATGACTGCCAGGTTTAGACGAATCCTGATCCATGCCTATAGTATCATCGGCGAAAGCATGTGGAAAAGGAACGAGGATTTCTTCAGCTGATCAGGAGTCAGGAGGGAATTTCAGGCAGGCTGAGTTCAGAGAGGTAAACAAGGAGCACATCCCAGCTCGCAGAAGATCTCAAGAGGATACAAGAAAGAGATAGTATGTTTTTATATGCATGCATGTATGCTGGTGTGTGTAGGAGGATTTGCGAAGCCCTGTAAGATTGCACATTCATAATATATAACTGATATTTGAAAAAAAAAAGAAAAAAAACTGTCCTAAGCTCCTTTGTAAATTCCACAGACTATCCATTATGATTATGATATATTCTATATAATATGTAGTTCTCTCTCTTTCTCTCTCTCTCACATTCTCTCTCCTTATGCATATGTGTGTGAAGTCAGTACCCTCAGAACGAAACCAAATTTAGAGGTGTCAGTCTGCAAAAACTGAAAAAACGCTCACATTCCAACGAGGCCACAGCTTCGTGTAATATCTTGCGAATAATCCACTACCCTTCTGTTAACAAGCGTCAAAATAATTATATCAAGAACATTTCATCACCGCATGTGAGTCCTATCTCAAAATTGCTCTGCTTTGTGATTATAAATGTAAAACAAACAAATTCCATAAGAAGAAGATGGAAATAAAATGGACGCTTTTGGAACATCTGAGATTTTGAAATCTTTGCCCGTGCTAAAGCCGTCAACTTTATCAGGAACGGTGATAAGGTGGGACGAAATGGCTTTGATGGATAAAGCCACATCCATCCATCCATCTTTCCATCCATTATTCATATCGCTTATCCTGTCTAGGGCCTTGAGTCTCTGGCAGGAACCTCTGCATACTCCCCGGATGGAGTGGTTGAGGTGCCAACCCATCTCAGGACCCAAGCACACCCAATTCACACCCAATCACACACTACAGACAATTTTGAAACACACATCAGCATACACAACGTACCAGAGGAAACCCACCAGTTATGGGGAGAACATGCAAATATCAAACCAATCCATTTTATCTGGTGTTCTACCATTTCATCCATTTTCAGTTAATAGAGCTAAAGTAGCTCTTATATTACACAGGATATCCCCCCTCCCATGAGCCACCCATGACCCTGACGCCGGTTCACCACTTTTCCTTTCTTGGACCACTGCTCTGACCCAGTCGTCTAGCCGTCATAATTTAGCCCTTGTCACAGTAGCTACAGATACAATATCTTGTGCCAGTGGCACCAGGAAGTAGGTGGGTATATTAGGCAGCAAGTGAAGGTTTTGTCCCTGAAGTTTAAGTGCTGCAAGCATAAAAAATGGGCAAATTTGATGAGGGCCAAATTGTGATGGCTAGACAACCAGGTCAGAGCAACTCCAAAACTGCAGCACTTTTGGGATGTTCTCGGTCTGCAGTGGTGAGAACTGACCAAAATTGATGCAAGGAATTAAAACCGGTAAACAGGCAAAAGGGTCACGGGCAGCAAAGGCTTACTGATGTACATGGTAAGTGAAGTTAGTCCATGTACTCTGATCCAATGTTAGAGCTACTTTAGCTCTAATTGCTAATAAGGTTAATGCTGGTCTCCATGGAAAGGTGTCAGAACGCAGAGGTTGTTACTGTGTTCCGTGTATATGTGTATATATACATTACACATACACCTGCTCGATAATGGAAATACAGTATCTACAGTAATCAGCCGATTGCATGGCAGCAACTCAATGTATTTAGACATGTACAGTAGACATGATCAAAAAGATCTGCTATAGTTCAAACTGAGTGTCACAATAGTAAAGTAAGGTGATTTAAGTGACTTTCAACATCATGGTTGTTGGTGCCAGGCGGGCGGGTCCAAGTATTTCCAAAGCAGCTGATATGTTGGGATTTTCACGCACAACTATCTCTGGGGTTTACAGAGAATTGTCTGAAAAAGAGAAAATGTCCAATGGGCGGCAGTTTTCTGGATGAAAATGCCTTGTTGATATCAAAGGTCAGAGGAGAATGGCCAGACTGATCCGAGCTGATACAAAGGTAGCAGTGATTCAAATATGGAAGCATTAATAATTCACACAAAACACACGATGCACACATGCGTATCGAGATTCACATGTGTGAAACCCAATTCACTTGCACGAAAAAAATATATATTCACAAAAAAACTACTCACAGACACAAAATTTGGGCTTTAAGCACACCTTTTGAGCAAACTGAGTTAATTACAACTGAAATTAAGTTTAACCTTCTCAAACCAAGTAAAGGATGCATGTGTAAGTTATTACTTTATTTCATAATGTTTCATTAATGAACTTCGCCGAAAATAACACAGCTAACCACTTTATCATCTTGAGTACATGAGTATAAACACTTCACCCTCCGTACATACAGTATGTCACAGTTTTTAATTTTCAAATGAAACAATGCAAACACATAGTAAAAATAGCATGTGACTGACTATTGTCTTTACAATTGATCATTCATTATGACTTCCTAAACTGGTGTTTTGTAGGTCCATTTGAACCTACAGTTACATGACAATGAGGTCACTGTACTCAAATGACCTTCAAAGTCACGACAAATCGGCAGCAACTGCTTGATGCCGTCATGTCAATATGGATCAAACTCTCTCAGGAATGTTTCCGGCACCTTGTTGAATCTATGTCATGAAGAACTAAATATGCAGATAAGTGAAGATTTAAAAAAAAAAATGTAAATCTGAACATTTCTATAGCCTGTTTTTGTATTTGGTATAAATAAATAAATAAATAAATCCACATTTGCTTATATAGCTCATATTTGTCAAAGGTCACCAATACACAATGCTTTCTTCTCATTATTCTGTCAAATATATACAATACACTTGATTATAGCAGAAAAGGTTAGCAGAAACACTACCCTCTCCTTGAGCAATGTTGTTTAAGGACATGCACACACATATCCCCCAGTTGGTGACGAAATCTGTAGCAAGGGGTGTGAACAAAACTAACCTGAATTGGTTTTGTATTGATCCGAGGTGTCAGAACGGTTGGTCTTCAATTGGTTTCCGAATTAAATTTTCTTGAGGGAGAACAAATTGCATGATACACCAAACCTCCCTGGCAAAAAAAGAAGAAGAATGAAAAATACTGTCTATCTCAACAATGTAATTAGTTCATCCTATGCATGGAATACTTGGGTTTCCTTATATTTTGATCTCATTCAGAGGCGTTTAGTCTCTGAATGGCAAGCTTGCTTGAAAATCAAGCATGACTGAAAATCCCAATTGTAGTTCCAGTGACACTTAGTGAAGCTCAGCATCTGTGTTTAGTGAGTTTGTTCTTTTCTTTCAACATTCGATTGTTATTAACTTGATGGTCCCCAGACTCCATCTTTTGGATCTTGTTGTCTTTGTTTATTAGGAACATGATTGTGTTAACTTCTGTTTTATATCAGTTACAAAATTGTGAAAGAACATTTGTCCCTGTTGTGAGGATTTTTTTTCCCATAGTGATGGGAATTTTACAACCATGCATCCTTGTGTTTATACTCCACTGAGATACTCATAGTGCCAACTAATGGTCTATGGAGGACTGTATGTTTCCCTTGAGCAAAAAGCACATCTTGTCCATTTGACATCTTTGGTTCAGTGGATATTTGGGGTGGTTTTACCCAAGGGGCAACGTCCAGTTCTGAAAAATGAGTCCAACAAAATGTGCAGTTCCAGGAATGACCACAGCTGGCTTCAAAAGTGAGTCAGTCTTTATATTGCCCCATGTTAAACTGTACAACTTTACCACGAAAATAACCATGTAAAAAAAAAACAGATTTAAGCCTTGATAACTAGATTTCCCATTCATGACAACTGTAGGGGATAGAATTCCTATGTAAATTCTATTAAGGGTCTATTAAAAGTGGCTGTTTTGAGTGACTCAGGAGGACATACAGTATACTGTAGGGTATGGATGACCGAGTTCAATCAATTGCGCAGAATATTAGAGCATAAATTAACATTAGGCTCCAGCCCCCCAAGACCCTGAATACAGGATAAAGCAGTATAGACGATGAGTATGCGAAAGTGAGCATTTTAGCTAAACTAAAGCTAGGGTAGTCATCTTGTGGTAAGTGTGGTATGTACACAGGTTCCAACCAACAGATCGGTTCTGATCGTTCTGTCCATTTTCCCGATTCATGGATTAACTGGGGTTTAGCCACCTTATATTTTAATGTAGGCTGTAGACAGATCTCTTGAGCTTCATTGAAAATGATTGGTGGTTCAAAATATGGTATTGTGAGACACACACTATATATATATATATATATACACACTCTCTCTCTCTTTCTCTCCCCAGCACTCTCTATTTTTCTCACTGTATCCCACTCTTTTATCCTGAGATGCTAATTAGCCTCACATGTCAATATTATGACATTCTCTCTAACGAGTCAACCTTGATTTCAGAAGCATTCAATACTGTACAGTACTTCTTAACCAACACATAAGTCATTATGCAGGGAATAAAACATCACAGCATGTTATCACATGAAAGGAAAAGTATTTTATATATTATAAGACAGGGTGCTTTGTAATGTTGGCACATTTTTCCACTACCATAAAGTCTCCAGTGGCAGAACCTTGCTCACTATTTACAAAGCTCTAACACTGGAGACTCCTTCCATAAAAGCTAAATAATTATATATAGTTTTGTGCAAAAGTATTGAGCGCTCTCCTAATTTCTTCATATTTTGCTTTGGATTTTTATTTTAGTCTTGAGAAATAGTCGTCCATTTTTCCTGAAGGACTTTTTTTGTCTCTCATTTTCAGTCCAGACCTGTACCTTTCCAGTTTTAGAGGAATGTTTTTCATTTGAAAAACAAATTCAAGCACAAACAACATCTACAATTAAGGCATGAACCAGTAAGAAACAGGTGCAGATGATGAGAGATGATCAGCCCAGTGATTAGTATACTGGTGATGCTGAATGCTGAGTGGTTGGAACAGACGAGGGGGGAAATGAGGTTGCTGCTGATGTTGTTACTTGAACAACCTGTCTTTAAATTGTACCTTTGTAGCCTGTTGCAGTAAACATCAATTAATATTTCATTAATTTAGTTCAATTTAATATGAAGAAGCATAGGATGGCTCGAGACTTTTGCACAGTAGTGTACTTTCCACATAAGAATATTTCATTATTATAAGCCTTAGATTTTAGATTAGACATAGATCTTCCATACAAATCCTGGTGGAAACGACTTCAGAAGCAATAAGGAGCACAAACCCATACTTTAAGATTACTCCTTTAAAAGTACAGAAATAACTACCTTTGCTTTACGCCCATGGCATTCTGATAACGCTTGAGTAGAGAGATTAGGAAATTATGGTCTGGTCTTTGCCTTGGGGCGGATGAAGGTCAGTATCTCTTTGGCATGGCGTACAGTTTATATCAGACCTTTCTAACAGAAAGAAAAAAAAAACAGAAACAGCAGCAGGAACTCAAAGGACAAGTAGAAAGGAACATTAATAAAATGATTCTATCATGAGAACATGCTTTGTGCTCTAACTTACAAAGATATCCTGCATATCTTCAACTCGAGCCAAAATGAGACCTTTGTTTTTATTACAGCTTTTATTGTTAAGTTATTGTTGCATTCCCATGTGCATTAGTTGGTTTAAAAATAAAAACTTCTGGCTTTCAAGAAAGCGAGTCTGCAGAAATATTTGTTCCAGTCTTGAGAATTCACTAATCAGCTTGGGTTCCTTAACAAACAAGTGAAGCTAATTAGTGAAATCCAGAGTTCTGTCAGCTAACCCCTTCTTTACACAACAACCTTCAATTAATTCTGCCCAGCATCCAGATGCCGTGCTAGGCTGTCATTACCGAGGTCCGATAATGATACGTACGGCTTGATAGCACCACATTAGCCATGCAGAATATGTCAAAAAATGATCATGATGCTGAGTGACAGCCACATTAATTAACCGACTAACAAGTGCTACAGAATTTTAAAAAAAGCTTCTAAAATACCTATTTACCTAAGATTATTATTATAGAAAGATTTTTTTCTTTTTCCGTGAAACAAGTACAAGTAAACAAGTAAGTTTTGATGTTTTAGATATTATAGGGATTGTATTGATGGATGTATTTCAAGCTTTATGTGGCAATCAGGATGACCTGAATGACACTTTATAAGGGTAATCATCCATCCATCCATTAATCCATCCATCTATGAATCCATTCATCCGTCCATCCATAGATGTATGGACCAATTTGTCCATCTATCATCTTACTCCTAATATAAATACTTTACTGAGTGGCCATAAATACCTAGTACCCTTCTCTCTTTTCACTCTCTCTGTAACTCGGTGCATTCCCTGAATACGCAATGAACACCTGCAAAGCAAGGGTCGAATTAGGATTCCAGACCATTCCACACACTCTTAATTATAGGAGTTTCACATGCTAATATTGTAGAGACCATGAGCACCCATACGACTAAACCATGCCGCAAAGTTCCCAATTGCTCTGTATTCTTACTGTCTAAAATGGTTATTCAGATTCTCTCTCTCTCTCTCTCTTTCCCTCTCTCGCTCTCTTTTTTCACTAGCTTTGGGCACTTTGGTATGTGACAAGGACACTGATGTATTGAATCTCGCCATGACCAGTTTATCCTCTCTAATTTCCATAGCTATCATAGTCTGCCTGTGCACATCTAAACTTGCAGAGCAAATTTAGCAAGCAATTCTGTTTTTTTTTTTTTTTTTGCAGGGCTCCCTTAGACGGACCGAGACGCTCATTAAATAGCCCACACTCCAGCGTGCAGACCTTCCCCATGGGCCAGTTTTAAAAGCCTGTCTCGATCAGTCATCAATAATTAACATCAGATTAAGTAGAAATGTTCGTCCTCGGTTATTCAAGGCTTTCTCCGAGACAGCTCAGAAGATGCCTGTAAACCTAGGAAGAGACAGCAAAGAACATGAAAGGCGAGTAGTTACGCTTTAAAGTGTAAATCAAATGAGGTTTATCAACTTAAATAGCTTCGGCGCATACCTGATGAACACCTGCGAACATAAGCAGAATACAGATACGGGTTTAAACCATCTTTCAGGAGACGTCCAACATCTTTGACGTGGCATTAATAGCTGTCTGTGGTGCTGAGATTATGGTTTTATCTTGGTGTGCGTGTATGTGTGTGAGAAACTGATCAGCGGAGTTTACTCAAATCAGAAACGACTGATTTCACTCCACCAAATTGAGGATAATAGCTTTGTTTTTTAGTGTAATCATTACAAAGGAAGAATAAAAAAGAAATACTTCTTAAAACTGGCCTGCTTAGAGAAAACAACAATGTGTACACTGTAAACAGTTTATCACTTTAAATAAGCCAGACATTGTTATTTTATTAACACCTGACCATGACGCCAATATGTTCTTACTAAACGTCCCATTCCAGATTTAGTCCCTATTTGCTCTTATAATAGCCTCAAGTTTTCTGGGAAGGCTTTCCACAATATTTTGGCACGTGGGTATTGGGATTTGTGATTATTCAGCCACAAGGGCATTAGCGAGGTCAGGCACTCATGTTGGATGAGAAAGTCCTGTGTCCTATTGGAGTTCCAGTTCATCTTAAATGCGTTCAGTGGAGGTGAGGTCAGGGACCTATGAAGGTCACACAAATTCTTCCACTCCAACAATCCAGGTCTTCATGGAACCTGCATTGTGAACAGGGCAACTGTCATGCTGGAGCAGGTTTGGGCCACTTAGTTTCTTAATAAAGGAAAATCTTAATACTACAGCATACAGAATACAAATTCTTTACTGTGTATCTCCAACTTTGTGGCAACAGTTTGAAAAAGAATCATATACAGATGTAATGGTCAAGTTAATACCTTTAAAATACAATAATTTTATTGTAGATTTAGGATGACTGAGTGATGAAATAGAAAAGATAGTGGTAGTATTAAATATGAGTGTGACAAGCTTTAGTTGTTGTAGCAACGACATGGTTGAACATGTTTTAAGGACATTAAAAAGAAAAATTTTATGCAAAAAAAAGGACTAATTATGCTTTTCATAACTTATTTTATTATTCTGGAATTATTCTGTTAATAAAGTAATCACTTATATTACTTCAGAAATGTTTTACTTTTAAAATTTTAAAATGTCATGTCAATTATACAGAAGAGGATAAGGGTCAATATGAAAATGTATTTCTGTTCTGACTTTAATATCAGAATTCTTCTAACTTTAGGTAAAGTTTTGATCTAATAAGAGAGATTAAAGTCAGAATTCTGAAATTAAAGTAAGAAACTAAAATTTTTATTTTGATGAAAAAAAGAAATTCTGAGACTAAATTCAGCATTTTGACAGTGAAATCAGAATTCATAAAATAAATTAGAATTTTGAGAAAAAAAAACAGAATTATGAGACCAAAATACAGAATTTTGACACTGAAGTCAGAATTATGATAAAAAAGTCAGAATTCTAAGATTGAAGGCAATTTTTAAAATTATTATTATAATTTTTTATGACAGCCGTAATCCTCTTAATTACCTAAGAATTAAGACCAATTTCAGGAATAATAAATTTTTTTTTTTTATGTTTGTATTGGATCAAGTGCTTCAAAGGCAACACACACATTTTGATTTTATACCTCATATAAAGTTACCTATAACCTTCTTCACAAGTTCGCAAATAAACTGTAGAAACAATAAAAAAATTATACTACCATCACTGTTTATTTAGGTGTATATGGTAAAGTGACACTAATTGCTTTGGTGGCTTAAATGTCCAGGAAGTGTTTTAAACTTTTTAGCTGAATCTTTCCTTTAAGAAATTGCAGTTGACTGTGACTAATGCAATGCAACATCATTTCCCCTGCAGCAGACTTCGGTTCAGTCCAGCGGGCAGTTTTCTTCAAGGTGAACCACAGGCCACCAGAATGAAGAGCCAAATTGGTGCTAAATCTACCTCACACACTACTACTCTATCTATCTATCTATCTATCTATCTATCTAGTGAAGTGAATATGTATATTCTTTCTCTGTTTTTGTGTCTCTATTCCCATGTTTTTTTTTCCACAGCTGTTGGAACTAATTAAAACATCTTGTATCGTTTAAAACTAAATACACTGTGTATGAATTTCCAAGTCAGAACACAAATCAAACAGCATAAATATAATCCTATTAACTCCCCCTAATGTAGCTTTATATTACACATTAGGCAGCCGAGCCCTAAAAAGACTTGTAAAGCTGGCGGAATGACGGCGATGATATTGTAATTAGTCCCTATTGTACGACCAGGACTTTCCCTCATCTAAAAAGCCATATGTTCTTAATAGAGCCTATCCATCACGCACTCCCCCCTTGACTGATCTAATGTGGGCTCTTGTCTCTGTGTAACTTTGTAGTGCATGGTGTGTAGCATCGATGGTGCCACGTGTGAGGGTGTTCGGTTGGTCAAGATGAACAGAGGAGGGGGTGAGAGCATTCGAATGGCATATGTCTGCCCCTCTGCTTGTAACCAGCTTATTAATTAGCTGTCAGGTGGACAGCCTTAGGTGTGGGAAGCAGATGGGGCAGGTAGTGCTCAGTGAGCTGAGAGGGAGAAGATGACACACACACACACACACACACACACACCAGACACCAGACCATTTATAGTGCTCCAAACATCCTAACGCACATTGCATTATTCAGATTCTTTACATAACCAACATGGGCGTTTCCAGTGTGTTTGTCAGAGATGAAGTTTTTTACTTCTTATGGCAGCCTTTTACCAATCAGTGGCTTGTCTACAACAAAATTGTCCCTTTGTGAATATGCTGTGTGCATAGGCCATGGTGTTCTGGCATCCCATCCAACACAACCCTGAAGATGAATGAATGAATGAATTAATTTAAAAGTTAATTTATCAGATTTTACCTAGATAGATGGCCCACTGAAGCATCAAGTACTGTAATTAAAATTAATCTTTTCAGCTTGCTGTGCATACAGTACACCCATTGAAAATATTTTAGCGGCAAGGCCAGTTCTTTTTGGTTTTTGCTATACACTTGAGAGATTTAGTATTCAATTTAGGTGAGAAAATAAATATACTGTTATTAAATTAGAAGTTATTAGATTTTATCAGCTTCTGTCAGTTGTTGGTTGATTGGGGATGTTTCATCCTTTGGTCTCCATTTGAAGAGGTAAAGCACACTCTGGTGATTGACTTGGCCAATCCAAAATTTCTTTTTCCACATTGTTGAAGTTCTTTGTTGTGTTTTAGGTCCTTGACTTTCCAAGTATATTGACAGACAAAATGTTTCTGTAGAATTCTGTGTTTGAATTCATTCTGTTGCTGCCATCATCGTGATTTACATTCACCTTCAGTGACTGATGAGTTTGTATGTTTGAGATCATGAATAGGCCTATTCGTCCTCCACACTTGCAAAATGTAAACAGTTTATTTGAGTTCTCAGAATTCTGAATTTTTTCCCAGAATTTTATTTCCCCTCAGAATTCTGACTTTTTTCCTTCAGAACTCTAACTTTTTTTCCTCGGAAGTCTTATTTTAATCTTAAAATTCAGCTTTTTTTCCCTCAGAATTCTGACTTTTTATCCCCAGGAATCTTATTTGATCTCAAAACTCTGACTTTTTTTCTCCTCTGAAGTCTCATTTTAATCTAAGATTTCTGACATTTTGACTTTATTTTTCTCATAAGTCTTACTTTAATCTCAAAATTTAGATTTTTGTCTCTCAGAATTCAGACATTTATTTACTCAAATAAGCTGTTCATACTTTAAAACCTCTAAGATAAAACCTCCTGAAAAGGAAGTGAGAATTCTGAGGGGAAAAAAACTGAAATTAAATTCATAATTCTGAGAATAAACTGAAATATATATTTTTTTCATGATCGCCCTAGTCCTTGTGGTATGGCCTACATATTTGTGTATTCGATTTGTCTTTCGTCTCTTCTATAAACAGCTCTCTGGTCATCATGTTGGTTTATTTATTTCTAAATTTATTTTTAACTACATATGCTTTTTCACAGGTGAAACCATGCTCAAACCAAGCCAAATTGAATATAGACTTTCAGTGCTATGAATCAATTAAACATACAATCAATGAGGCAAACCTGAGCAACGAGCAACACCTGCCAGTCAAGTCTCCCAACATTTTGTTTGCTTAAAAAATTGTGTGTTTAAACGAAACATTTTAAGTCATTCTAAATGGTATAGCATGTTGGCAAAAAGTCATTAATTAAATTAAGAATTTAATAACATTTTAATGGGAATAATTGTGAAAGCTTATTTACGGACACAAAAGGTGATGTTCCACGTTGTTACACTATAATCCAGCTTTGCTGTTATAAAGGAATTTTGCACACAGATCACTATCCTTGAAAATAATCCAATTTTAAAGAGAATCAGAAATATTAAATGTTTCAAATCATAAGCAGAGACCTAAAATAGCATCATAGTTCTTTTTTTCCCCTTTTGACAGTTTGCTTAAAGAGAGCTTTAAAAATGCTCCAAGCTCGAACTGTGCTCAACCAGCTGGTAGTCTGATTTCAGCTCGGGTTCTCTTAATGAGGGTGCATTCCCATTTTCAACCACTGGCACTGGCAATCACTGACAGTAATGCAGTCTATTACTCACTTTTTCATGTTGGGTGTCTATTACACGTCACACTGCTGGAATGCACAGTCCAGTGAGTGTTTAAATCACCTCACGCTGTGTTCACTTCATTGCTGTGCAGATGAATTTTGCCACGTGATATATAATGCGGCTTTCAAATGGAAGCATTCCATCAGAAGTGTCACGTTAAGAGACTACATTAAGTATGAAGCAATATACAAACTCTGAGGCAGAATTTAAGATCCTCCATCAGATCTGAGGTTCTCAACTACATTTTTCTGCTTCCTTTAACACACTTCATTCAATCAGTCAGGTTTTTTTGGTTTGCTTTTCAGCATATTGCACAGTCAGGTGTGACAGTAGGGAGACAACAAGACAGAAAATCCCCTGAACAGGATGCACACTAATACAATACTACAATACCACAATACATTTCTATCATTCTACAGTAACATAACATAACATAACATGACACTTTCTTGTCTCCAGATTCTTTTTCTTCCTGGCATTTTAGTCTAAGATAACTACCACTTCCCCCACCCCTGGCTGTGAAAATAGCACTGGGTGTATTCTAACTTTCAATTCCAGCACTGAAGCGGTTTTTGGTGCAGACTAATCAATTCGAAGGAGACACTTTGAAACGTGATACATAACTGGATGCACACGTCAATTGAAAAAAAAAAAAAAAACGCACTGTTTAAGGCTAAATTATTCAATAAGCCTAGGTAGGTATAATCTGAGAAAGAATTCCAAGAAGTGTATGCTCAGCTTGTGAAAGGCTAAGCTTCAGTCTCGTGATTCACTCAAGACTCTCACTAAAGATCCTCTATTTTACAATTTAGAGTGACTTTTGTATTTATCAGGTACCACAGCGGTCCACTACAAGTAAGCATACAAATACAAGTAAGCATACAAAAAGAAAGGGCATTGGTGGCTCAGTGGTAGGTTTTTCACCTACCGCCTGCGGGATTCCATTCCCAGTCAATGCCCAAAACCACAGTCACTGGATGCAGTGACAGTCCCAAGCCCGCATAAAATGAGAGGGTTGCATCAGGAAAACCTGTACCAAATTGTTGTGCGGGGCAGTTGGTCTGCTGTGGCGACCCCTCAGTGGGAGCAGCCAAAAGACTAAAAACAAATAAGCGTACAAAAGACTAAGAGAGAGTAATCACTTTAAGATGTACAATTTGTGATCTTTTGTTTAATGGCGATTATTACTGAAATTATTATTTATCTTATTATTGTCTATTATTTACTGCTGATTTCCATTAAGATGTTTTATCATAGTCATTTATTCTGTCAGCTCAAACCTAACTAGGCATCCACCTTTGATTTCATCAACAATTTGTTTCCACCCAAAGAACTGTAACACATTGCATGATTCACATTAACATATGAGAAGCGTTCAAGTCAAACCAGGACTTGTGATGAAATTTCTCTTCAAGCATACAGTAGTATGGTGATGAGACTCAATATACACAATAATACACAATAATACACAATAAATTATTTGAATGGTGCAAATGTTTTAAAGAGAACCGTGTGCTTGGGAATGATCATCCTGGCCGAGATGGCTCAGAGCCCACTGCACTTGTTCTTGTGTACATTCAGCAAGTGGAACACCTGATCCTTAAAAATTTATGGACACTCCGAGTGGCGCAGTGGTAAAGCGCTCGCCCTATCATCCGGAGATCGCTGGTACGAACCCCGGGTGATGCTGTTTTCCTCTCACAGCCGGAGGCACAGAGAGAGCTGATTGGCCGAGCTCTCTCAGGGGG
>JAQMYJ010000013.1:13813008-13826611 GCA_030014305.1 Clarias laeviceps | reverse complement strand
GGTCTACGGCCATCCCTACTGAGTGGCGTTGTAACTTAATGTGGGAGCCCCTAGTGACTGGGAGGAATTGGACACGAGAAAATCGGGCAAAAATTGGGGGGGAAAAATTAAAAAAAAGTTAAAAAAATAAATAAATAAATAAATTTATGGACAACTTGTCGTCAATTTGTGCAAGAAACGCATCTGTCTTGGAGAGCTGTACACACATTCACCAACACCAATTGCACGTTCCAGAAACTCGGCTGTGAGTTATTGCCACATCCCCCTGTACAGTCCTGACCTCGCTCCAAGCCAGTTCTACATGTTTGGGCAATTAAAGTAGTTCCTGGGTGGCCAGCAGTTCCAGTGAGAAGCAGGCAGTCCAATCATGGCTCAAGTGTACTGAGAAAACCTTCTCCTTTGATGGTATCCAATCACTAGTGAACCACTGGGATAAGTGCATTTACTCTCATATTTGTGTTGTGTTATTCTGTACAATCAAAAGTTACAGTTTGACTTGAACAACCCTTGTAGTATATCGCACTATTATACTGTATGTAAACAGTAATATTTATTGTAAGTAGGAATCCAATAATTGCATCAGTTTCTTAGATACTCAAAGCAGGCTCATGATCAAAATCACTGGCATTGTTGCTCATTGCCTATATCCTGTATACAGGGTTGCAGGGGGCCTGAAGGCTATCCCAGGATACTTAGGGCCAAGAAATCGCAGACACATACACACCCTCACACAATTTGGAAATTCCAATTAATATAATCTGTATGTTTTTGGACAGTGGGAGGAAGCCAGAGCACCCAAAGGGAGAACATGCAAACACCATGCACACACACACACACACCCTGAGGCGTGAATCAAACCCAGGACCCTGGAGGTGCAAGGAGACAGTGCTAACCACTAAACCACCGTGCCACCCGCTGATGTGGTATTTAAGAAATACTGTAATAATATCTGTAATGATTCACAAGCTTTTAGAGCTGCATTATAAGGTGCAAAATGTCTATCACATTTTTTTCCAAAGGTAAAAGGTAGTACAAAATGTTTTGCAAACAAATAGAACTTTCCAAAGATGACTCAAACGTGTCACATAATCAGAATCAAAACAATAAACAGCAACCACAATAAATGTGCATTCTGTAGGCATAGGTGATGATGTAATTGCATACATTTGTATTTTTTTATTTGCATAAAAGTAGAACCTGCATTACTCGTGTAGCTGAGTAAACATTTGATTAAATGTCTAATGTAGGTGAGTACAGTACAGTACAGTAGTAGTGAAGAATTCCTAGCAAGTCATAGCACACAGACAGACAGAAACACACACACACACACACACACGCAGAAATGATATCACATAACATAAACCTCCTTCTGACCTCATGCTCACCCTTTTAATCTTTGAAACACACCTTTTATTTGATCCTTTAGTCAATAGCTTGCTATCGTATTTGAAAAAGCGCTATGTTGAAAAGTGGGATTTCAACCAATTACCGACCACCGCTGAGACGTTCTGAAATGCTTTTCTTTATTCTATTCATTGGCATTACGGTGCGCTAATGAAAAAATCCAGTAGATTTTCTGCTAAACCTTTTCTAAAGAGAGTCATGATTACTCTCCTAGCATTGAGCTCAATAACCAATATCTCTCTTCAGGGGTGGCGGAGCTTGGGTAAAAGCGTTGCTGAAATTGGCTTCGTCTTCTTGATATACCTCATTTTTTCTTCTTCTTCTCTCTCTCTCCAGCTCTCTCGCTCTCTTAAACACACAACGAGGTAAGAGCTCATGAACTTATACTTAACCTTAACGGCTTTCTTGCCTGAAATAAAGCCAGGTGCTATAACACAGGAGACAGCGTAGGGGTTTGAGTTATGATAACCTTGTGATTACAATTTGAACCCTGGACTGTTGACTTTAGTTTGATCGTAGCCTCTGCTCCTGAAATGTTATATAATTCATATGGATTCTGACTTATTAAGTTGATAAAACATAAAAAAAAAATTAATTAAGCATTTTGTAAAATATAAGTGATCGACCTTGTTTAAGGCCTTGTATGCAGGTTTATATTGAACCTACTTTACTAAACACATCACGTCCTGCTTCACATTCCATTCGGACAGATAAGTCACATGTTTATCACTCGAGTATAACACTGGATTATCATCAAACATTCACATATTTTTTATTAATTATTTTATTTATTTCTGATTGTGATTTTTCCAACATGATTCAGAAATCATGAATTTACAATTAATTTACTTTCACATGTGATTTTCCTCAACTTTCGCATGTAATTTTTTTACAGTATATGCATCATTGCTTTCACATGTGATATTTCACATTCCCCCCGCCAAGTAATTGTATTTCATATTATTATTATTATTATTATTATTATTATTATTATTATTATTATTATTATGTATTATTATTATTATTATTATTTACGGATTATTCTGTTTTACATGATACTTTTCATTGTCCATTTATTTTAATGTGACATTTTATGAGTTGCTGATTTTACGTATGAATTTTTTCACATATCATTAACTTTCACGTGTGATTTTTAACAAATAATAAATTTTCACCTGATTTATTTCCTTTCACATGTGAATTATTTATTTCTTTTTTTACAAATAAACTTTCACATATTATTTTTTCACAAGTTATGTTTCACATGATTTTTTACAGATTATTTACTTTCACATGCAATTCATTTAATAGATAATTTTCCTTCACACATGATTTTTAAATTGATCTTTTACATTCACATGTGATTAAAAAATATATATATTTCTCTTCACATTGTTTTTTTTTCAACTGATCATTTACTTTTGCATTTTTAAATAGATCATCTACCTTCACATGTAATAATTTTCACACACTATTTAACTTCATGTACTTTATTTTTAACAGATACAAATGATTTGTTTTACAAATATTTTTTTTTACAATTTAAATATAATTGCATTAAGTATGATTCTTCAATAATTTACCTGTGTGTAATTTAATGTTAGAATTTATCTTAACATGCAAGAGATATGATATTCAGTATACATATGATGTGACAAAACATGACATGATATTTAATATAAGCATATAAGCATATACAGTAGCTAAAAGTAAATAAACATAGGCGGCATGGTGGCTTAGTGGTTAGTACTGTCGCCTTGGTGCTGGGTTCGATTCACGTCTATGCGCATGGAGTTTGCATGCTCTCCCCATTCTTGGTGAGTTTCCTCTAGGTTCTCCGGTTTCCTCCCGCAGTCCAAAAACATGCAGATTAGGCTAATTGGTCTTCCCACATTGCTCGTAGTGTGTGTGAATGTTGACCGGAGGTCCTACAATGATTGTACAAATGGGAATAAATACAATGGTCCCTATGGTACCCAGTTAGACTACAGAGGTTCCTAAATGGATGAATGGAAATAAACATAACATAGCAAGAATATTAATAATAAAAGTTGATCCCTGTTATTTTTTTTTATGGCTTTGTCTATTGATCAGGTGCAATTAAACATGAAAGTCAGTATCTTTCTAAATCTGTACACAGTGTGTGAGTGAAACTCAAGAGGAGATGTATGAGGAGATGATGAGCTTTTTTTCTTCCCCTTTTGGCAGGAAGGAGACTTTACTCCTTAGTTATAAAGATATTAAAAAGCTGTGTTTTCTAAATTTTCTTCAGGATGCAATTTTATTTTATTTATTAAAAAAAGTTAGCATTTTCTATTAAATAACGGCTTAATTAATTAATATGCTTTTTTGAGGGGACCATGGATGGCATGTATACTGAGATTCCCTGGCTCATCTGTCAGATGTTTCTGTGGTTTCTGTGCACTGGGAATTTTTGTGCTTTGGTTTTCTTTCCTTGATGGTATTTTTAGAAGATTCTTGTTAAAAATCATTACGCCAAGGCTTATGTTTCAGAGTAGCTTTTTTCTCCTGATCTTCTTCTATTCTCTGCTTTGCCTGGAATCAAAGCATGACAGGGGAAGACACAGAATGGAAGCAAAATAAAAACAAAACAAAACCCCCTAAAAACAAAGAAAATTCTTTCATGTTGTCAGGTTCTCTGGTGAAATTATGGAAGGCTTCTCAAATTATCCGTGACTGATAAAGCAAGGATTAAGGTTGCTGTTGTGACACTGGAACTGGACTGTTGTGCTCTATAGGATTACAACTAATGGCATCTGATCAGACCGATATTCAAGCACGTCACCATGCGATTAAGGTTTAATTGCTCGTTGCATGATGAAGCAACGGAACAGAATAATAGCAATAACGCCACAATGCAGTAACAAGAGTAGTGGTGTGATGTTGGAGGGAAAAAAAAGGTTGAACAGTGGAAGAAATAGATATCGATATGACAGATTGGACTGATGGATATAAAGCTTTTATAGGCACTGATTACATGGGAGGAGACAAAGGCAGAAGGCGCTGGGGAAAAATAACTTTCTGCTCCTGTGAACATGTTTAAAAGACTGTCAGGAGTATAGGATTTCATGATGTTAAAAGAATATCCAATGCGCAACACACATTAGTGCATATCTTGAGTCGAAAGTATTATTTCGGGAGCTTTTCCAGTTAGCTAGCAAAGAATTAGAATGCTTTGTATTAGCAAGAAGGAGGTATTAGCTAGCTATGTTTCCTGTTAGCTCTTTCATTGGATTGCAGTCTATACTCAGTATGTACCTACTGTATCCATTCATCCATCCATCCATGTAGGAACCTCCGTAACCCAACTTGGGATTGTGGATGCCAAAGGTGTCTACCATCGTATTTATTCCCATTATTACGACCATGGTAGGACCTCCAGTCAACATTCACACACTGTGGGCAATTTGGGAACCCAATTAGCCTAATCCGCATGTCTTTAGGGAGGAGACGGAATTACCCAAAGGAAATCCACCAAGCATGGGGAACGGTAATTGATCCTGGACCTTAGAGGTGCTAACCACTAAGCCACCATGCCGCCACCTACTGTAACATTTTGTTTCTGATTGGAAAGTTAGTTTTTTTTTTTTATATTTAAACAACTAGCTACAGTATATGAGGTATCTACTGTATGTAGTTAATATCTCCTGCTATACAATGACTATATGAATATATGCATAGCTATGGACTAAAATTAATACAGGACATTTTCCCAAAATATTGTTAAACTAAACACATTTAAAGTACGTATTTACAGTATTGGTTTGAACCTTTAATTTTATTACAGAAATGACAGTTATCCTCATGTGCACTGAGACGCGAGTCTATACTGAACACCAAGGTTAAAAGATCAAGAGGAGCAAGAACGGATTTCAAGGTGTCTTAAGTGACTCATATCTATCCTCACTTTCAAACAATCTCTCTTGGTGACTAGTACCACCACCGTAAAGATAAAATCACAGCCAGTTTTTCTCTCTCAGGCCTTTGACGTGCATCTATTCTCTCAAGGTCAAAAGTGCTACACCTCAAAAAAAACAAAAAAACACTTCATGATTGCCTCACTATTGATCATCCAGCAACCCCTACCCTACTCAATTTTCTCTCCTTCTCTTTCTTCAAATGCACACCCATTTGCCCTCAGTGTATCAGTGCATGCCTGATCTCATCTACTGACCTTTGTCACTTGAGGCATCCTGTTATGATCAATTACGGTGAGATTACATGGCCATTACATGATACTCACTTATTGGAGTGGATTTTATTCTCAAATTTTATGTGCGACTAGAATTTCTGTCCACTTCATATGTGATGCATATGGATTCTGATTCAAGTATTAAATGCAATTGATATCGAACCTGCTTTATTGAACAGATCACTTCCTGCATCGCATTTCAGCATGTCACATGTTCATCGATCAAGTATGATCACATGACCATACATACTGTATGTATGGTCAAGATATTTTTCATGTGGTGTATGTGGTTGGATTCATTTTTTGATTCATTTACTTAAAAATACAGTGAAATTCTTTAAAAAAATTTTGATTTCATGTGTGATTTACTGTTGTACATGTTAAACAATTTTAATTATCGTTTTCTTTGTAATGTGACTTTTTCACTTTCACTATTCACTTTTATGTGTATTAATTTTATGTGTATTAATGTGTATTAATTTTATGTGTATTTTTGCCCAAGTCATTTATTTCCACAAGAGATTTTTTTTTATGAATCCGTTACTTTCGCATGATTTTTTTCCAAAGTTTATAAACTTTCATGTGATTTTTGTTTTTCACAGATTGTTTACTTTACCATCTGACTTTTTCATGACTCATTTATTTTAATACGTAATCTTGGCACAGATCATTTACATTATCATGTGTTTTTTTTTACATTACATTAAATTTTTTCCCACAGATCTTTTATTTAACATGTGATTTCATTTCTACAGATTGTTTAATTCCTCATCATTTTTTCCACAGATCATTTTCTTGACCATCTCTCTCTCTCTCTCTCTCTCTCTCGTATGAGTCATTTATTTTCCCAAAGATCAATTACTTTAACATGTCATTTTTTGTTGTTGCATGAGTTAGTTTCTTGTGTGATTTCTTTTTCACAGATTTTTTTTCATACTTCAGCATGTGATTTTATTCCACGTTTTGCATGTCACTGAATTTGATATGTTGTGTTTAATTAAATTAACAGTATTTGTTGTCACATTATTCATTGATTGTCCCCAACATGATTTCATATGTAATTTTTCTCATTTTCTCTTTTTTATATGCTTCATTTACTTATATATATGTTGAATAAATTAATATACAGTATTTTTAATGTGATTTTTTTACATTTTCTTCAATTAATTTTTGTAATTTTTTAAAACAATTTTCATACAGTTCATGTATTTTAATATGTCGCACACAATATATTTATCAAGTAAAATTTTAACATCATTAATATACATTTGAAACTCTCACACAATTAGTTTTTTTTTTTGATAAATGTATTTTTCACATGTAACTTTTTTTCATGATTCATTGATGTTCACGTAATTAAATTACGTGATTCATTTAGTATTTTACTAAACAGTCATGTATTGTTCAAACATAATCTTTACTATACTATAGTATGCGATTTAATAATCGGAGTGTTTTTCATTAACCATACATCATTATCTTAACATTGTCACATCTCCCAGGTGTGATATACTGTACAGTACTGTAAATCCCAACCATTATCTCCACTAAGACAGAATGTTTCTTGAGTGTGTATAGGTAAAATTCTTTTCCCTTATGTACTCGCTCTGTGTCTTAACATCCTCGGTAATCATTTTACAGTTTATTTCTCTCTCCCTCTCTTTTCTTTAGCCCTTTTCTATCAGCCATCCACAGAGTAGGCACTCATTCCCTTGTGCAATAACTGACAATATTGGTCTGAGAGTGTGTCAAGAGTTCTCCAAGCTATATTGGAGGCCAAAATGTAATAACTTGAAGGAGCTGCACTCATGGAGACAAGTCTAACAGACAATCATCCAAACTGGTAGCTTCCTAGTGTTGTGAACTGTTTTCTAAACTTGTTTGGTGTTAATAAAAAAATAAAATAAAAAAATAAAAATCTGTCAAAAGTCAGTACAGTATTATACTGCAAGTGTTGCATCACAATTTAAAGGTAAATCTTTCTACACTGTGGATGTGGTATACAGTGTATTTCATATTAGTTCATAATATGTTTTATGATGGGAATACTTTTTTTTTATTCGCAAAATTTACAAACGTAACAATGTTCTATATTGTTTCTTAAGTCCTATATTGTTTTGTATATTGTTACTTAAGTGTATAAGTCATTTAATCTCACGTTTTTTTCACAGGTTACTTACTTTCTCATGTGATTTTGTTTACAGATCATTTACTTTAACATGTGATATTTTCACAGCTTATTTACAGTCACATGATTGTTTTACAGATCATTCGCTTTCATTTGTGATTGTTTTTCACAAGTCATTTACTTTCCCATGTCATACTTTACAGAATGGTTTAACATGTGATTTTGTTTATAAGTCATTAACTTTAATATACAATGTTTTTCACAGATCGTTTAATTTAGCATGTGATATTTTTCATGAATCGTTTACTTTTGCATGGATTCTTTTTTCACGAGGCATTTCATTTCACATGAGATTTTCTGTGATTTGCCTCCATGTCATGTTCTCCATGTTTCACATGTAACTAAATATGATGGAATTAATTTCCATACATAGTATAGTTTTCTTTAGAACTGCTTTCTAAATTTTAAAGCAGTTATAAATTTAAAAAATGAAATAAAATCCAGTAAGTCCCCAACTTACAAACAAGTTCCATCTTGGGAGCATGTTCGTAAGTTGGATTTGCTCTTAAGTCTGACAAAGTGAATCTTTGACACAAATATACAATGTAAAACCTAAAAAACACCCAAACACAGAGATTTGCTGTTTTGATTCCAGATTTTACTCTCGTGAGACTGCACCTCCAAACCGCAAGGGAAACTCAGCATCAGCTGACCTTGTTTAAAAGAAACCCGGGAAGACATCAGGGGGGAGGACAACGCTACATGGTGTTTACTGCACACTTGAACGGATACCATTTTGCCTCAGAGCTGTTTCAGATTCATTTCTCCCGCACCTCCTTACGTACCCACATAAAATATAATGGGCTTTAGACATTTTATACATTCATGTACACACTGAAAATATTGTATATAATTGTAAATATTGGTATGTGGTTCACTGAACTCTCTATTTTTTGTACAGTACACGTGAGCTACTTTCACGATTTGTTCACATCTACAAATGTTTGTAGATGCGAGCTCTGTTCATATTTGCAGAAATCTTACAGAAAAAGACGGGGACTTAATTATTTAAAAAAATATATTTAAAAATGTAAAAAATCAGCACAGTATTATAATGCAAATGTTGCATCATAATTTATAGGTAAATCTTTCCACATTGTGCATATTATATACTGTACAGTATATTTCATATTAGACATATTTTAGTATATTTCATATGTTTTATGATGGTAACACTCAGTTTTCTTTTTATTCGTAAAAATTTACAAATGTAACAATGTCCCGTATTGTTAATTTCCTCTTTCAGACATCCTCTTTTTTACCGAACTTATTACTCCTGAACACTGACTGCGCCTGTTGCTGTCAACTGGAGTGTGAACTGAATTATAGATATCTAATTTCAGCTCAACCTGAGGCCATGAGGAGTTTGGTGAACACTATGGATATTTTATCACTGTTCAAGAAATAAATAAAAGCAGAGCGAGCTCACACAGAGCACATATTATGCATTTGTTATGGGACAGAAATGAAAGAACCAAGTGTGTGTGTGTGTGCGTGTGGGTGGGGGGATAAGGGGATGCACGAAAAGCAGAAGTCAACAGATAGACACGATTATGTCAATTACAATAGATGCAACTGATTGTCAGTACTTCCAGGTGAGGTTTTGTTTTTTTTCAGTCTGGGTAAAGCCAACCAGGTCAAGAGTCCACTTTACTGCAGTAACAAACAGCTAGCGAGGGAAAAACCTTCACCCAGACATCGCTAACAGGGTTTGTCGGTTATAAAATAGACCTTATGCTGAAAGGTTAAAGCAATTTCACACTGTGTGAAAGTGAATAGCGTTCTCTTTCTCATCTGGGTTTCCAGCTGAGCTCTCGACATGGGCTATTACCCGCCGCCTAATGTCACTACGCTACTGCTAATTAGCCCTCTGCATGAAAACACACCATTAACATACAAATATTTATATTTATCAATATTCAGGACTGTGCATGCATGTATGTGTGTGTGTGTGTGTGTTTTGTTGTTGATAATGACTACCTAAGACCTCTCCTAGAAAGTAACATGCAATTAATTTAGCATCAATAACGCCAATCAAAGCTGAATTAGCACGTAGGATACAGCAATGCAGACAGACGTGATCAGCTACAATGAAGATAATCATGGTGAGAGGAGTGAAAAAAGAGAGAGAAAGAGACACCTGTCTTAATGAGCGATACAGGAAACGTCTCGTTAATGTTGATTTAGCTGTTTGTACAGTATGCTAATTCATGACAGAGGACCTGATTAGTTTAAACACAGTTTGGTGTTCAGTTCTGTTTCTGAACACCGAACATGTCAACGTGAAGCACCAGAAGAGGTGCATCTCTGGGCTTTTAAGGGAGAACATCTTTCCGGCGATCACTATTAAATTTATGACACGTGGATCATTTTATACGTCCCCCTAGTCAGGTTAAATGAGGTTCCCAGCTTCGGGACATAAGCGTAATAGGAATTTCCAGAGGATTATCTCATAACTATTATTTTTCACATCTGTAGCCTAAGGTAAGTCAGATCAGACGACCATTCTCCCTACTTTATGCATCCCGTAATAAATGTCTGCGAGCGGAATCTAATTTATGAACCCCTTAAAAGCAGTTTGTACAAATCTATTAACGTGCATGCTTAAGCACTTTTATGGACCTTATATATGTTCGAGTGTCAGAGTGTGACTCGTAACATTTTACAATCCGCCGCAGCTCCTGTCTCATCATCATCTCAATCACAAACTTGCACGACCCTCTAGTTCTCTCTCTCTCTCTCTCTCTCTCTCTCTCTCGCAGTGAAAATGGGTGCAAAATCCTCATCGTCTTATTATCTACACCGCTTTATCCTAAGTACAGGGTTACAGGGGCCTGGAGCATATCCCAGGCACGAGGCGGGGTACAGCCAGGACAGTCTATCACTAATCCATACACACACTACGAGCAATTTGGAAACGGCAATTAGTCTAATCTGCATGTCTTTGGACTATTTGTTTTGGAGGAAACCAGAGTAACCGGAGGAAACCTACCAAGCACTAAGCGCAAGGTGGGAATCGAACATGGATGAGAATTGAACCTGAACCCTGGAGGTGCAAATTATTTAAGTAATAGTACTCTTTTTTTCTTTTTAGTATTTTGAGATATTCATTAGTTAAATCAGTATTTATTATGATTTATATGCTTTTTATACTGTATATCTTGTAGTTTTGTTCTTAGCATTGCACTAGTAACTTCTGGTCAGTTCACACATTTACCCTGTGTCTACTGACTATATGTAAGATGTGCAATCACATCTATCTATCTATCTAATAAAAAATTATAATGTACAAAAAAAACATAATTTTCTTTTTTTCCCCTCAATCTAATTATCCAAGCTTTCTTCTTCTCCACTCTATCACTTTACACTCTATTTACAAAACGACCCATATTCGTGCCAAATTGTCCTCTGCAGTGGCCTTCTTGTGCTACAGTATGCAATATTGTTAGAAATATAACAGAGTCTATCTGTGCATGTCTAAATACGGATAAGCCACCGGGCTGTTTGGGGATGAGCATCGCTGGCCCTATCTCAGTAAAATGTTTCAATCTGCTGGAGTAAGCAAACACTCACATAAAATGTGGCGTTTTCCTTTCCCTCCCTAGATACCGTGAACTCCATCTCATTTGAAAATCCTGTTTGGGTAAATTTTGGACAATTCCTTGATATTAACTTGTTATATTTATCTAACCTTATACCTGGTTAGACTATCATTAATCCTAGTAGCTAGGCAACAGGTCAACTATGATCTAAGAGCAAATATTGCTTAGTTAAAGGATGTTGTTAATTCTGTTTAATTCATTTTAAAAAGTGCAAAGCATTAAACAAAATTGCACTAGTGCTTGCAGAAGACCTAATTTCCTTTTTAATACTTTAAAGGGTGCCTGTTATGCAAAATTCACTTTTTAGTTATTTATAGACTGATTGATCTTTGGTTTGTGTTTACAAACAAATAAACACATATGGTAAAAAATATTTTTTTCTGTTTTTTTTTTCCTTAAAAATTTTTACTCTGGCAAGGATTGAAAAAAGACAATTAGATTCCCCCCTAATATGACATCATATGAGCTTGTTGTTGTTCTCTGCTGGGTGTGGCTCAGGATTAAATGTGACCTCATATGAGAAACACCCTCCCCCGCCTTGCTGCTCAGTTCTGCTGCTGTCTGAGGGGCGTGTCTCAGCAGTAACTCATTTCCATAGACACTAAAACAGCGCATTTGGCAAAGGAGTGAAATAAAGTCAGTCTGAGGTATAAAAATGGGTTATCTGAGAGTTATCTCAGCAGGAGCATTAACACACACACATTTTGGTGGAGCTTTGAGGCCTGTGTTAACTTGTCACATAAATAGAAATTATAGGACCTTCAAAAGTAACCACTTGACATTCGCCTGACTATAATTTTTTTTGACCTATTAAGAGTCTGACACATTAGCTGCAAGGAAAATGGGACTAATACACTTGAATCTAATGGCATCTTGAACTAATAGATAAAAAGCACTAGTGTGTGTGCATGTGCATGTGTGTGCATTAGAAGAAGAGAGAGAGGAAAAAAGAGAAAGAGGGAGAGGCTTTATGTTGGAAGTCTGTCACATCTACGCAGATCAATAACAAGAGCAAAGAAGAGTAAAGGAAAGAAGAAGAGTAAAGGAAAGAGCAGTGCTTGCTCGGGACTCCATGGGTGCCCCTTCGGCTTTTATCAATTGATCTGGAGCCTTGTAACTTCCTGTGTTTATCTAGGTCTTTTATGTCTACGTGTCGCTGCTTTTAAAACCGGGTCATACATGATGGATTTTAAGTGGATTAAGGTGACCGTGCCAATTCCTCTCAGAGAGGGATGACCAAACGCACGTGCACGTGAGAGACACACAGAGAATGAGAAAGGAAGAGGATCAGGGACGTCGAAAATATATCGATGGAAAAATTGCGCCATGTTTTGCAATATACATATATATGGCACTGGCTGATGTGGGGATTTAGGGCGACGTGACACACAGAAGGACGTGGAAGGCAGACAGTGAATCTAAACCCTGGTGCTCTATTCTAACACTGTCGCCTGATGGGAATCTGTAAGGTGTGTGTGTGTGTGTGTAATACTTCACATATACTGTATGGTACATTTCACCTCACGAATAAAAAACAAATAGAGAATGATACTTCAAAGTAACAATGCTGTAAAGACATATAGTAGTGAACTTGAGTATTGTACCTTTAGGAAATGTGGATAAATCTACTGTATGATATACAGTATAAGAGGCTTAGATAAGACTCCTTAGTCATATTTGTTATTAAGGTTTACTACGTTTCCAAAAGGAGCAATAACAATTTAAGATGCCGAAAGATGGTGTAGGTTATTGTGGTTATATACTGTACATGTAGTGAAAACGGACACGTGCAGACCATATAAGCAGGATGAACACCAAAAGCAAGACACAGGGAAAACCACTCTTACTGTACCTATAGTAGGCTGCATTTCAAGATGCACGCGCAATCTTTCCTGTTCTCAAACCAAGAGAGCTTGTACTTTAGTGGAAAGGAGCACCAAACAACATTCAAACAGGATACCAATTGGCTATCTACAATAAGCCGCAATGGGCTGCTTTTAAACTCATAGCGTTGCCCATTTTGTTCAGGTCCTGGCCATCCCATTGGTTAAATTTTGTTAACCCATGATAAGAGGATTCATATATATATACACTACCGTTCAAAAGTTTTAGAACACTGTCTAACTCCATGATGGTTCCTGATTTGTATTTCTTTCTACATTGTAAAGGAATGCTGAAGGCGTCCAAAAAATGCAT
>JAQMYJ010000013.1:13785040-13810995 GCA_030014305.1 Clarias laeviceps | reverse complement strand
CCCGCCCCCCCCCCCCCCCCCCCCCCCCCCCCCCCCCCCCCCCCCCCCCCCCCCCCGGAACTTAGTCGTATCCAATACCCCCATCATTAGGTCACTCCAATATTAAGGCTACTACAACAAGTTAGGGAGGCCCAAGACTATTAAGTGTTTCTTCTGAATCATTTACACATGATGCCAGTCAAAAGCATCTTTTTGAATTGCAAGCTCACCATTGGGAATGCCGTAACACGCTCGGAGTACAGCGCTATCCGTTCCTTCCACCAGACGCCCATATAGTGTGCCTCCCATCTCTCCTCTCTGAGAGAGCTCGGTCAATCAGCTATCACCAGGCCCCTGGCTGTGGGAGGCTACGGCATCACCAGTGCTCGGACTTGAGATTTCTGGATGATAGGGTGAGCTCCATACCTCTGCAGTACACAAGGACTAAATGAGAATGTTCAGCTATAATAGGGTAAAAAAAAAACAGAGCCAAACCTTAAGAGCAACATGGCACCTACAATATGGTCCTTCGGCTGCTGGGAATATGGTCTTCCAACAAGGGATCATCACAGCGGACCGCACATACAAGCTTGGCATGGGTTTTACGTCGGATGCCTTTTCTGACACAATTCTCCCATTTTACCCGTCTTGGGACCGGCACTGCATCCAGTGGCTGGGGTTTGAGCACTGGCTGGGAATTGAACCCGGGCCCAAACCCCAGCCACTGGATGCAGTGCCATGAAATAAATTCTTTTAATGATAAGTAATAATGAATAAGGTAAAGGATATCAGCTGACATAAGGACTTCCTGTCCAATGCCCAGTATTCCCACCATGACCTTACGTAACTGTTGTTTTTCCGTCAACAAAGTCTTGCACAAATTCTGTCTCAATTAAAAACTGTTAATCAGGACAGTAAATAAACTTTAATGGGCATTTTTGCTCTGGATTTTTTTTTCTCTGTGCTATATATTTAAATAAGGTTCCAGCTGGATGAGATATTTCTTTCACACTTCATCACCTCTCTCTCCTCTTCCTCTTCTTTTCTATAAAGTTTTGGCTGAGGATAAGCAAGGATTGAGTTTATTTTTAACCCTGTCTGTAGGCACGAGCATGTTCTGTGCATGTTAACTCCAGCACACAAAAACAACACATATCTCGAATCCTCTTGCATATATTGACTTGCATATAAATTTATTAAAAAAAAAAAATTCCCAATGATAATGATTAATAAACATGCTTTAGACGCACTCTTCCAAACCATTTTTTAAGCCATTCAACCTCTTTGACTTTCTTTCTCTGCTCCAGTCCCTGATGATGGAGTCAGTAAAATGAGTTTCAGAAATTCAGCAACGACCCATCTGTCATGTATTCGTCATGAGCCCTGCGATTGCGTGCTTGGGATAAAAGGAAAGGTCATCGCGTCTCCGCTGGAAGGTCACAAATGTCACCGGGACAGACTGTCTAATGAAAAACCAATGCATATCCGCTTAAACTCATCAATGTCCCGTGAGCACGTGTATGTGCGCGCTCACATTCCGAGGTATCCTAAATGCAAAACCGATGAGTCTGTTCACTTAACTGGATCAGCGCCGTGACGTGAAGTACAACTCTTGAACCGGTGATTGAATCGGCGCATTCTCGGCCTTTCATCTCACTAGGTGAGGTTCGATGAGACTGAATCCGACCTGCAGAATGACATTTGTACAAATGCGAATTGAATTTGAGAGCTGGGTGCTGAAAAGGTGACACGGAACATAGCCCCAGTTTAAAAGGCACATCTCTCATTTTCTGTTCGTTTTATAATGAGTAAACGGAATTAGATTTAGCAAGACAGCCATGAAAGAGTGGCTTTATGAATTCAGCTTTAGCTACCGAGCATAGCAAATAGTTATAAATGATTGTAAAGTATAAAACTGTCAGGTATCAGGGGTTGCTGTGATGAATTCTCACATGTTTAACGTTGCAGCTTTCATGTTTGCAGCTTGGATTGAACACTTAATTGAAATAAAGTAGAAATTGGGTGGATAATTGTTCTTATAAGAAATTATACTACAAATACTGTAGGTTACTATGGTAGACTACTATAGTATTTGGTATTCTTTTGGTATTTTGGTCCGTCCACACCCCAACCTGGAGATTCTGTATATCCATTATTCCTGTGAAACTTACTGTACTTAAAGGGATAGGTTGCCTGCTCAACACCCGATTGCCATTCACACGCTACCATTTAGCCTGCATGTCTTTGGACTGTGGGAGGACACCGGAGTACCTGGAGGAAACCCACCAAGCACTGCGAGAACCCGCAAAAGTCCATGCACACAAACCACAGGCAGGAATCGAACCCGATGCTGAAGGTGCAAAGTGACCATGCTACCACTAACCCACCATGCCGCTGTAAACTTTAATACATACCATAATATTACCGTGGTACTTCCGACATTACCATGATAGGCAGTCATAGATCTCCTGGGTGGGGTACTATGGCACTTCAGTGGGTACCGTGTGTGTACCCTGTACTTTGGGGAATACCATAGTACTTACATGTTAGTTCCGGGCCTGCCAAATTTCAGCTGGTTTCTAATATGCTATGTTTGTATATACTGTACTTTATTAGACATGTTAGTACATACAGTATGGTATAATACATGCAGTATGGAGTGTAAAATACAGTGTTTCAACATACACTATGTTATTTATTTAATGTTTCATACGTAGATACAATGGTACCAAACTTTAGAAATATTCACATTTGCGGTACATAAACATGTATAACATACAGTATTTTCGACAGTATCCTGGTACATGTTCCTTCCATCCATCCATCCATCCATCTAGGAACCTCTCCAACTAAGGACTGTGAAGGCCAGTGGTGATCATTGTATTTATCCCCGTTTTACACCCATGGTAGGGCCATTCACACACAATTTGAGAACACCAATTACCCTAATCTGCATTGTTTTGAGTGGAAACCCACCAAGCATGGGGAGAACATGCAAAGTCCATGCACACAGACCATGAGGCAGTAATCAAACGATGCTGGAGATGCAAGGTGGCTTGGTGCTAACCACTAAGCAACTATGTCACCATGATCTATAGTACATTCCATAATATTACAGTGGTATTACAGGCGTTAGGACTTCATAGATTAGGCAATTGTTTCTGCTCTTATATAGCTATGAACGATTTGCACAGTGACAGGACAAGCTGTCTCAATTAATTGTTAAAAAACAAATAATAGTTGAAATAAAAAATATTTCAATACAGATCAGTGTACATTATTTAAAAACATTCACAAGGAAAACTTTATAATTTGTTCTGTGGTTCGACTTGACGCTTTAAAAAGCTGGCTATGGTTTCACAGTGGCAGGTTGACTGGCAGCTGATTGTTACGCATTCGACAAAATTTGCAAGGCCGTCTGGCATCTTGTGTTCCCAAGAACCTGTATCAAGTCATGTCCATGTCAGGAAATGACACTCTTTGTGTTACAGCGAACATAACATACTGTAGACTCAGTCAGCTCAGCGAAATCACCAGTGTTTAGTCATCTGAATAAATAGTCACTCTTACTTCAATATGTATTTGCCTTCAGCTACAAAACATAATGCCTGGTTTGGGCTTTTTGATTTCCATGCCGGATCCGTGATTGACGCTATCCTTTGACTGAGCTCCAAATCTGACTTTAATGGAGATTTAAATAAATATATATATATATATCCCTTCGTCTTGCTGCAGCAGCAGCGTCGATGACCTCTGTGCGCTCTAAATTTAAAGAGAATTTGTTGTTGTTGTTATTTATTTTCTCTCTTCCTTTCCACAGAACATGAGGTCTGGATAACAAAAGTTCAGAAAACTCCCAGAAAACTTACAGCAATAGCTTTGAAAAGCATTTCATCTGAACAACATACAATAGGAACTTTTTTTTTTCAATATCCGAGTGCATTCAATTCCGATAAAAAGGTACCAAGGTCATTTATATAACTTTCATTATTTTCTAAAGGTATACGCTGTCCATGGTTCTGGGTTAAAGAAGCATTTTAATGGTACATGCAAATGTTTAAACAACAAGCAGTGGTATAATTTATTTACTATTATTTTTCTTTGAGACCATATGGATAGTGGTTTGTCCATCTCGGTTTGTATGAAATCAAATGCTTCCACGCTGTGCTCACCGAGTTCTTTTGTGAAATCTATTTGTAATGTCTAATTTGACCTTTTGAGAGTGTCTACTGTACAGTATGTGTGTCTATATATGGTGTACTGTATGGCTGCATTGAACGAATAAACACACCCTGTGAAGCACTTAGACAGCAACCGGCAGTTTAAGTTTAAGGAGTACTTCTGCAGCTTTGCCTTCTCCTACCTCGGTTCTGATCTTAAGGTGACCTCTCTCCTGCAGAGCGGCATGCACACACACACACACACTCTGCGAGACCTACAGTATTTCATCTTCACTGTCCGTATCTCTGCTGTTTTCTCATCTGTATTTATTATGTAATTATGTATCTATGTTCAGGTTTATTTTAAGACCCATTTTGTACATACCTCACACATGCTGCTACTGTTAGACACATTATAAAGTGGAAATTAAAAAAAGAGAGATAAAGATGGAAACACGGTGGCATACTGGTTTGCACTGTCGACTCACACCATCAGATCCTGGGCTCGATTTCCATCTGGTGTGTGGTGAGTTTGCACTTTTTTTTACCTGAGCTTGATGAGTTTCCTCTAGGTACTCCGGTTTCTTCCCACAGTCCAAAGTGTGTCCATAGTGTGTGTGATGGATTGGCAACCTGTCCTACCTGTATAGGCTCAAGGCCCCCGTGACCCAAGATAAAGCAGCACAGAAAGTCCTCGACTTATGCACAAGTTCCATTTCGGGAGCATGTTTGTAAGTCGAATTTGTTCATAAGTTCGACAAAATAAGTCCTATACACTATACACCTTTGACACGAATATACAATGTAAAGCATACCAATCCACTTGGCCAAATCTGAGTAGTGCATCTGTCCTCTTTCCCCACACTACCATCATGTGGCCAAAAAACTGTAACTGCATGTAAGACCTTTGAAACGAGACCTTCTATAAATTCAACCGGAGAGGGAGAGACAACACACAATGGATGCCATTTTGTCTCAGAGCTGTTTTCCACTGTATTGGACTGTGAACTCTGTTTTGTTGAGGATTTTCTAAAATTAAGATTATTTACCATCAGGACAGCTTTATAGGACATTTTCTATCATCATGCTCCTGGACTGATTCATTTCTCCCCTACAAGCACACACATACAATTTAATGGACTTTAGACATTTTATACCTTCACTGCAGTGTCTATTTTTGTACAATACACATGAGCTACTTACACCATTTTTCTCACAACTACAAATGTTCGTAGAACCGTTGTCCATTTATATCTACTGTATAGAAGATGAATGAATGAATGAATAAATTAATGAAATAAAGACAACCAAACCACAATGATTTCATGTACAGCCAGTCTAAATGTAAGCTGCTCTTACGGAAAATAGATTAACGTAAAATAGATCAAACAGATCATCAGAAATTCAAAAAGAACAAATAAGAACTTGAACAGAAAAAAATGGAAAGTGGAATATTGAAAAAGAAAGTACAGTACAAGAGAGAAGTATAAAAGCATGTCAGAAGGTAACAATTATCGTTCCTGATTAATCAATGAAATCAGAGGTAACAGGAAGCCAGAGTGTTTTTTTTTTTTTTTTGTAAAGCCACGCTCGCTCCTAAAAGCCCCAGGCATCACCGAACATGCAGAAACACAATAGAGCTCTCATGACACGTCGATAGGACATGCACCACAACCCTGCGTGAGACACAGAGCCCCGGGTTATTAATACCGCCCACCTAACAACCGAGAAACCCACAGCACTCGACTATTTCTCACTCCTTCTGTTCTCACTTGCCCTTTATTGTTCAGAAAGGGCTGAAGATTAAAAGATTATCGCTGACCTCCACCGAGCATTTGATTTAACTATGGCATAAGTTCTGTATATGGATATTGTATTAATGTTATGTAGAAAAACATTCTTGCACTAATTTCCACAATAGACGAGACCCACTTTTTGTATGCCGCTAAATTTTATACTGATAAGTATAAAGATTGAGTTGTGTATATTGAACACAAAAAAAAGTCTACACACCATTTTTTTTTATTAAAACTGCATGTTTTGTGAAGTAAAGAAATGAAACTGCATGGGAGCTCCAGTGCAGGATAAAGATTATATAAAGATCATATAAAGAAAAAGCATGATGCTGCCACCACCATATTTTCAATGTGCCCCAAAAATTCTGTGCTTGGATGTTGTAAAAATGTGTAGACTTGTTATACTCAGTTTACTGTAAAGGCCGCATATTTTACTATTTCTTTTGCAATAACAAGTTAACACATGTCTGTTGACCATCTGAAATGTGTCTTAGAAAATGTTTGATCGGATAAACGGAAAAGACTTGGCAAATGTTTAACCAATGATTTGTTTGTAGCCTGCATCACAGCTATTGGCTGATCATGTGACCAAGGTCAATATTATCCTTTGCTTTTCTATACGGTAAGGTTAAGGTTGTGTGTGTGTTTTTCAGCTGAAGCATACCACAGAAATGCATTTTTTTATCCTTTAAACACATTTTATTTTACTTCTCCTCCAAAAACACCATTTCAGTTTCTATGTAAACAAGCTACAGTTAAGCCACACCCAACCAGACAAACAGCCAGTAGGGGGCCCCCAATGGCTGACAAATCAGTACTTTTATTTCATTATTTCTAAGATAATGTTGATGAATGCTGATTGGAAATTTCCCACACCTCCTGCAAATTTTTGCCCACGGCTCCAAAAGACTCTAAAATCACTTTTGCTTCTTATATGAAGTCACTGTGGGGAAAAATCTAATTGACTTGTTTAAACCATCGCCAACACAAAAATGTGGGGAAAAAGCAAGAAATGTTCTGTTTTATTTTATTTTATTTTATTTTAAAAAATTAGTTTGTACACATATCTGAATGACAAAATAGTGGCAATAAATATGAATTTTACATAATAGATGCCCTTTAACTTATTCAAAATGTACTGCAATATTGATTGATTTATTGAAAAAATCCATATTATAAGGATGACCACATATAACAACAACAACAACAACAATAATAATAATAATAATAATAATAATAATAATAATAATTATAATAATAACTTAACTATAACCATACTTCAGACAAGAATATTTTTTACTAAACGCTTTTAGACAAGGACACTCATGTGATCCTAAATGCCAAAAATTAATTTTGAGAGCTTACTCTCCGTGGTTTATATTCAATTTGCATCTCATCGATCTTTTTTTTTTTTTTTTTTTACAGAATAAGAGGGTCTGCCTGCATGTTCAGCAGAGTAGCTGTGTGGTAATTTCATGATTATGTTTAAGTGGAGTCATCATCCCTCTTATGGAAACAGAAAAAGAGAGAGAGAGAGAGAGAGAGAGAATGCTAAATCAAGAGCGGAAAGTATGCCCCCACAATTGCTGAATGCAACTATTTACATTGCAGACGTTCACCATGATTATCCTGCTAAAAGGAGTTTAAATGCGTGGGATATTCAGGTGAACACAAACACTGTGCTGTTATTCGCTCATGAAGAATTAGAAATGTTCAATAACACAGGAATCTTTTGTGCATCCAATTATGTGGAGTTGTTAAATCTACTTTCATACAAAGCTCTGATTTGGTGTAGTGCCATGACCCACTTACGGAAACCTGACTTAGTGAAACATTGTGTGTGTGTGTGTGTGTGTGTGTGTGTGTGTGGACGACTGGGGGATCAGATTCATTCATGCTGGCTCAAATATCTCATTCTGACAGGTAAGAGATTTACCACCTCCTCTTCCTGTCACAATGACGTCTGAGACATCTGACAGGTTCGTGAACGCGCAAATTACATTTTAAATGATTTCTGAACACTGGAGGTTATTAAGTTATAGTGATTTACTGTTCCGAAAAGTAATTAAAGTTGTAAATAAGATTTACTAACCACTGATTACCGGCAGAAGAGACTGGTGATAAATTGCCACCAATGCACTGTACTGTACATTAGCAAGCTTCATGTGGCGCATGAAATGATGACATGATTCAAATTTATTTTGAAAAATTACAGCAAATTGTATTCAGGAATCGGGAAGGAAACTGAGACTAAGGGACCTACAATAACCAACATGACTGAGTTTCAATTACGTTATGATGCCAAACATGCTGTGTTGCCCAGAACACAGCTGATAAAACACCCCTGCTTGTTTAAATATATTTTTCATTTATTACAGTTAAATACATGTCAATGGTAATGGAATTCTACCCATCAGAAATTTCATCATTGTATAGGTACTGTGGTAGATGGTATACCATGGTATATACAGTACTGTAGTATAATGGTATTTTTGATAGTACCACAGTACTTATTTTCTGATATACAGTAGTACATATACCATACTATGGTACATGGTTATACAAAGGTACTTACAGTACCTCTGTTCAGCAATACATATACAGTACAGTAAGGCGGATAGTTATACAATAAACTGTATTATGGTACTATAGAGCATGTACCAGGATGCTGTCAATACAGTACATGTTTATATATCATAATGGCAATATTTATATAGAATGCTACCACTAAATACCACAGTGTATGTTGCAATATTGTATACAGTAATATGGTTCTGCCAGTACTATGCCATACCATTACTATGTACTATACTAACATATCTAATGTAAAGATAAAGATCTTTAAAAGTTGTTTGGTAGCTCTCAGAGACCAACAGGAATAATAAACTAAAGAATAAACACAAGATAATTGCACTAAAATATAATAAATATAACAATGTATACAATGGAATGTACTATGGTACAGTATGGACAAATATTAGGTACCTGCTAAATTTTGGTAGCCACAGAGGTAACCAATAAGTATGGTATTCATCAAAGTATTGTGGTGCACACCGTAGTTCTACCACGGTACTTGTACATGATACAACGCACCATAGTACTGTATATATTACAATATACCCCACCATGGTACGTGGTTCTATCATGGCACATGCTCTGGTAAATTGGTTCATGTAATACAGTATGTTACATACTGGATTCTACCTTGAACTGTAGTATGGAACTATGGAACATGTACCAGGACACTGTCAAAAATATGTTATACATGTTATGATATACAGTAGCCTGTACTAGTATCTAGTAGCAAGTAGTATGTACTAACATATCTAAAATGGTACAGTATGTACAACCATATCATATTAGACACCTTATAAACTTTGGTGGCCATTGTGGTACCAAATAAGTACGATGGTATTCACCAAAATATTGTGTACCACGCCCTGGTACTACCACGGTACCCACAGTACATAACCTGGTACTCTATAAAGTCTCTATTGTGCCTGCCATGGTAATGTCTGAAGAATGACATAATACTATGGTATATTTTAGTAAAGTATACAGTAGTATATTTCATACTAAAAGTTCATATTGGGCTTTCATTAAATATCAAAATATCTTCGGTTTTACACAACGATTAAAGAGGGGGAAAAAAATGGACCAGTGGGATGTCTAGGGTAATAACATCCATCCATTCACCCATCAATTATCAATACC
Organism: Clarias laeviceps; assembly: GCA_030014305.1. NCBI lineage: Eukaryota > Metazoa > Chordata > Actinopteri > Siluriformes > Clariidae > Clarias > Clarias laeviceps. Next base: position 13,801,346 of record JAQMYJ010000013.1, on the reverse strand, counting down.
AATTATTCTGTGCAGAATCATGGAGGGGTCTTGATGAACTTATCTTAATTTTCAATTTGAAATCATTCATCAGCTTTCCCTGCATGTCTTTGGACTGTGGGAAGAAACACCTGGAGGAAAGCAAGCAAGACCAAGCACAAGGAGAACATTAATATTCCACGCCTTTGTTAACTTTATTAATTATAGCCCATTTTAGCTTTCCATGGAAATCCCATTGCTTTCCAGTAATCGCTTGCTAACAGAACAAACTTTCCTTTTTTTTCACCTTTCAAATAACTGGACAAACATTTAAGCAACTACTGTTTATAAAGAAACCAAAGTGAGAATACAACCAGGTAGAAGCAACTGGCTGTATCTGGCAAATATTGGTGGTAAGTGAACCAGTTATAAACACATGGAGGTGAATTAGAGTTCAGGACACGTTATGAGTCAGAGTGATGTAATGTTTGAAGTGGTCATGACATCTGTCTGGCATGGTCACACCAACTTCTAGGCAAAAGGGATGTTATTTACTGGATGTCATTTCCAAAACCCACTTAAAAAAACAGTCACAGAAGCAGTTTCAGCAAGAAAACACATCTGATAACATTATGTCATCTTAAACAACACTTTGTCTCCTTAGCAATTGCTTCTTGCTTAAAGTCGTTCCAAATTGTCTCTGAGTCACCCATGCTGTGTTTATCAGCGTAAAGTGAGCTACAAAGCTTATTAGCTTCTAACACAAATCCCAAAGACCTTATCAAGGGCACTACTTGGTATATGGAACAAGGGATTGTTCACCCTACATATTGCGCTAGCTTTCAATTTAACGTTATTTGCTATCTATTAATTAGAAAGCTTGAAATGTCAATATTAGTTAATGTTACCTGTATATCATTTTATAAAATGCAAAGCACAGCATATTCCATAGCATCAGCTCAGTTGCAATAGAAGCACTAGCACAAGCCACCAAATCCAGGATGAATCACATACAGTATTTGTACACCGTCTGAGGTAATCACACAATTCTACATTCATTTTCACATGTGTGTTTCTCCCTTGAATAAGTTGTGAGGTCCAACACAAAGCATCAAGTAATCCAGAGGTGGGAGGTATGGGAATAAATACAACTTCACGGTCCTAGTTGACTACAGAGGTTCCTAGATGGATGGATGGATGGATGGAACAATATTTGAGTAGTTTTATTAGAGGATACTTTTTACTTTTACTCTGCAGAAAAGTACTGCAAATATTTGTACTTTTACTGAAGTAAATTTCTGGGAATTTCACCACCTGCTGACTATTATGCGTAATTGCACGACTTGCCTTTCCATCGCGACACGCTTATTATTATTATTTACGATGAAAAAGGCCACAGTGAGCTTATACTGTACAAGGTCTGTACATTTAAAACGTAAGTAAATTTGAAGGTGAGTACTTCTGTTCTTTTATTTAGATACATTAGTATATGAATGACTTCTACTTTTACTTGAGTAATATTTGCCCTGGGGAATATCTACTTTTGCTCAAGTACAGGATTTATGTACTTTACCCTGCTCAGAGGTACTCTTTCAAAGCCGCAGTGGCAGGGATAGCACGGTGGTTAAGGTGTTGGGCTGCTGATCAGGTAGTCCCAGCACCACCTGGCTGCCACTTGAGCAAGGTGCTTCACCTTCAAGTGCTCAGATATAACCGCGTGTCAAGATGTCAAACCAGACCTCATGAGTAACTGTCACAGAAACTCCAGGGTGGGGATTATACATCACCGGATGGCACGTGGATGGATCCTTTCCCTATCCCGCTTCATCCTATCAAAGCAGCAGACGTCAGGTAACTTTTCATGAGAACAACCTCAGTTTCAACCTTTCTGTATAGAAAAGCAAAGGATAATATTGACTTGGGCCACATGAATAGCCAATAGCTGTGATGCAGGCTACAAACAAATAATTGGATAAACATTTGCCAAGTCTTTTCCATTTATCCAATCAAACCTTACATAAGACACATTTCAGATGGTCAAAGCTTATACTTTTCAAAGTCAAATCGGTTGAGATGCAGTCATTGTTGTTTGGTTAACATACTGTACAGAATAGCTCGGTGACGACTAAACAATGTCATAAACCGGAAAGAGCGATTTCCAAACTTTGGAAATATGCACATGTATGGAAGTTATTTCCGTTACTGCATTACTAAGTGATATTATAAATACATTCAATAGGACCAAAAATAGACTGGACTCTATTGTGTGCTGATGGAAGGCCTAGTAATGACGCCTGGTTTAGAGTGTGTATATGCGTGTGTGTGTGTGTGTGTGTGTGTGTGTGTGTGTGTGTGTGGATATGTAATGACATATCTGCTATGGCTCACTGCTCAAACAGAGACACAGATGTATCAGCCTCCATCCTTGCATCACACACAAAACACACTCACACACACACACATGAGCACGCTGTTATTTATGCACATCCCAACCAACAACTCATTCTCTACCCACTCTAATTGCTAACATGACAAATGTTTTTTTTCTAAGCAGAGAGTAATAACCGACGCACACATCCATGCTGATGTAAATGGTGTGATGTGTAAGTGCAACCCAATTAACGACCATGGAGGAGTCATGTAGCTGCATGAATATTTCAGATGTCAGAACAGAGTACAGTATGGACTTATAAGGGCACGGGCACACACATGGGTTGCATGTGTGTGTGTGTGTTTGTGTGGAAGAACACTGTTTTGTTTGAGGCAAAAGATGAGGCAATGAGGTAAGAAGGACTCCCCAATGAAAGACTCCGAACCTGCAGTCTTTGCCTCCTGGCCTGGAACTAATTGGTGCAAGATTAAGTTTCTGAGGGATATAATAACCCAGGGCACATCTCCGTTTGGGTGCAGAGAGAGAGATAGAGAGAGAGAGAGAGAGAGAATAAAAAGGTGCAACTTTGTGTTTTCATCATACAGCTATAAAAAGAATCACAGCCTGAAATCAGACTGCACCAATTGAGTTTGAACTTTATATATATATATATATATATATATATATATATATATTTAAAAAAGTGCAAAATAAAACACGTTAAAATCTGTCGTGATTAAAATCGAGCCGAACAATAATATAAGACAAATGTTTTTGTGCATTGGCATGGGCATCCGGTCCCAGCGGGCATGCAAACTAGCCCGTGGGTCATCTTTAAAAGTCAAGAATCCTTAAGTGGTATTTTGGCATGTCTTCAAGATGAATTTAATATGAAGTCTTAAAGAAAATTACTTTTTAAAATCTTTAGGGATTTAATGGGTTAGGAAGACATCCCCAATAGGTTTAAGTACTTAGGGTCAACGGTCCAGAGCAAGGGAGAGTGTGGAAAGGAGGTGAAGAGGCGGGTACAGGCAGGTTGGAATGTTTGGAGAAAAGTGTCAGGTGTGTTATGTGACAAAACAGGATCAGCGAGAGTGAAAGGAAAGATGTACAGGACAGTGGTGAGACCAGCGATGCTCTACGGCTCAGAGGCAGTGGCACTGAAGAAAAGACAGGAGGCAGAGCTAGAGGTAGCAGAAATGAAGATGTTGAGGTTCTCTTTGGGAGTGACAAGGATGGATATGATCAAAATGATTTCATCAGAGGGACAACCCAGTTAGATGTTTTGGAGATAAAGTCAGAGAGGCCAGATTAAGGTGGTTTGGACATGTTCAGAGGAGAGATTGTGAATATATCGGTAGAAGGATGCTGAAGTTGGAACTGCCAGGCAGGAGGTCTAGAGGAAGACCAAAGAGGAGATTTATGGATGCAGTGAGAGAGGACTTGAAGTTATTTGGAGTGAGAGAAGAGGAAGCAGAGGATACAGTAGGGTTAGATGGAGGCAGATGATTCGCTGTTTTGAGTCCTGAAAGGGATTAGCCGAAAGACAAGGTCTCTAGTTCTTTCTCTCTCTCGAGAGAGAGAGACTTAATCAGATATCATCTGGATGGTCTGTTTTAGTTGGCATATTTCATCTTCATTATATGATAAATGTATTAGACAACATAGCATTCATTCATCCATCCATCTAGGAAACCCTGTAGTCCAACTTGGGATCGTGGAGGCCAATGGTGACCATTGTATTTATTCCCATTATTAAGATCATGGTAGGATCTCCAGGCAACAATCACACATGCATTCACACTATGGGCAATTTGGGAATGCCAATTAGCTTAATCTGCATGTTTAGGACTTGGAGAACACCGTAATACCCAGAGGAAACCCACCAAGCATGGGGAAACATGCAAACTCCATGCACACAGACCCTGAGGCGGGAATTGAACCCAGACCCTGCGGTGTAAAGAGACAGTGCTAACCACTATGCCACTGTGCCACCAAAAGGAGAATAACAGAATTAACAAAAGAATAACACATAATAAGAGAATGATACCTTAAAAAAATGTGCCTCTTATTGAGATGTGCCTGCAGCTTTAATTTTAGAGTTTTTTGGGGGGATCAAAGGTGCTAGAAAATAGAAGGCATTTTTTTTCCAGAATTATTAAATAGTCTTATAAACTCCTGATGGTCAAAATTACACTCTCCAGCAGGTACAAAAATGCTGTATTTCCATGAAACAGCAATTCATCTTCTTAGACAGTCTTAGCAGTACATCCCTTAAAAAAATCACTAACAGCCAGAAGAAGTGTACACATGAGCTTTTAGGCTTGCATGCATGAAATGGCAAAAGATCACACAGATGATAGATCCATGCCCATGCCTGTAATATTCGGTAAATAATACAGCACTGACAGGCAAAGAAATACATAAAGGTCAAGTGGGAAAAAAAGAAAAAAGATGGCAACAAGAAAAATATGGACAGAAGGGAATGAAGATAATGAATGATAGACATGGTTGTAACTGGGAGTGAGAAAGGGATTCTGGAGTTTCTGAGGCATTGATTGCTTATGATAATCATATCTCATCTACATCACAAATCAAATAACTTCATGAAATACCAACATCATTCATCAATGTCATTCTTCGTAACAAACTATTGTTCATTACTGACCATGTATCAACCAGACAACAGTATTTCCAATAGTAAAGACCAATCTGATTTATAGTAGTATGAAGTAGTATGATACTATCAAAACGTTTCAAGACTAGTTTTGTAACTACAGTAGTTTCAAGACTAGTTTTGTGCCAACAGATGGCAGCACAAGGCTGCACGCTCAGTCACTGGGAGCACCGATCTTCATAAGTCAGTGCGCCAAAAGACATTGTAGTGTGTACATCGGGAGCTGTGCAACTGGTGCTCTTCTGACTACGTGCATTACCATGCTATTTCATCATGGACAGCAAAGAGCAAATGTGAAATTCTGCATGAAACTGGCCAAATCTGCCACAGAGATGTTTGACATGATTGGGCAAGTTTATGGCGATGCTGCAATGAGTCGTTCAAGGTGTTTTGAATGGCGCGCAAGAGCGAAGAACAACACTGGAAGATGATGAGAGATCAGGAAGACCTCCAATGAGTTTAACCCCTGGAAATGTCAAAACCATTCAGCAACTTGTGCATGATCATCGCCGTAGAACAATCAACAACACTGCTGCCGTTGCCAGGTTGTCATACAGAAGAGTCCAGGAGATCCTCTCATGAGATCTGAACATGTGCCAAGTTTGTCCCCAGGCTGCTGACCCAGGAACAGAAGCAACATCGGGTCAAAGTTTGCCAAGAACTCTGTCAGCCCGCGATTAATGACGCGCCCTTCATGTCAAGGATCATTACCAGTGACGAAATTTGGGTATACGGTTATGACCCTGAGATGAAGCAACAAAAGAGCCCATCATCTCCATGACCGAAAAAGGCGTAGCTAGATTGCGTTCACACTCAACGACTTTTTTGACATTCATGGCATTGTACTGTACATCAAAAATTCGTCCCCAGGGGCCAGATAGTCAATAGCGAACTCTACTGCAGGTTTTTAAGGCATCTGAGGGGGGACGTAACGCAAACTCACCCAGATTGGTGGCACATGAATCTTGAAACTTTTTGATACCCCCTCGTTCAGCATAGTATGGTAAAACATACCAAACTTTTTACTGCTAATTAACAGTTGGGTTTGTTTCTGCTTGCTAGCCAGTGCATTCTGCATAACTGGTGTGTCATAGCATATCAGCACCAACATTCACTGTTTTGCATAATTTTTTGCATGGTTTTAAATGCTCCAGCAGTGAGCTACAGTACATCTTTAAAGCAGGATCTAAGGATCTGATTTTCATCACTTCTGTTCTCCTCAGAAACTGCATCCGTCTCCCAGCCTCCACACTCTTCATGCTATGAGTTAAGCTCATGTACTTGGTTCTGTTAGCTAAGCAGAGAACTGCTAGCTAATGAGATTCGTCATTTGTTCAGTGTCCGAACGCATTTGAAGAAAGGAAGTTAAGTTATTGTTGTTGTTAGTCTTTTGACTGCTTCACCACAGTAGATCATACACAACACCTTGGCACAGGTTTTACACCGGATGCCCTTCCTGATTTCAACCCTCCCATTTTATCCGGGCTTGGGACTGGCACTGCATCCAGTGGCTGGGGTTCAGGTATTGGATGGGAATTGAACCTGGGCCTTCTGCATGGTAGGCGAGAAAACTACCAATGAACCACCAAAACGTCCAAAGGTCCATGATGTCACCGGGAGGAACTGTCTTCAATCCTGGTTCTTCATTTAAACTTTATACACAATTTAGTCTAGCAATTGAATTACTTTTGATACATTTGATCGAATCAAGTTTAAACAGCTCCTCATTTATTAAACTAAATACAGAAACAGAAAGAAATACCACATACCAAGTTGCTGTTCAATGTTTAACAAAAAGCAAATGTTCCAGTTCACACATTTAATCTTTTAAACAAGCTTCCAAGGCACACCTTGTTATAAAGCTAAGAACCCTTTCCGCTAATAATAGGCAAAAGTCTTAACTCTGTTTAAATGCTATACAGTACAGCACGCTGTCTGTGCTTTAATAAGACATATTCTTTATGTATCACATTCTGCCCCTTTGCCCTGTCACGGCTTGAACCGCCTCTGCTATGTTTTGCTCACGACCTAAAAGTAACATGATGGCAATTTGTGGATTTCATAAGTCACAAAATAAATAAATAATAAATAAATACATAAATAAATAAATAAAAAATTATCCGCAGCATTATTGGTGACATGTGTCCTCATTTCGAACGGACAAGGGAGGCGGAAGGTTGCTGCTCTTGTCCCTAATTGAAGGCACTGGATGTGGAGAAAACGTCCTCACACAGAGACGCACAAATGGATAGTTAAGCAGGGCCTGGCCGAATGTTTTTCAGTCGATTTCCGGTGCCTGGTTTGTCAGCGGGAACATTTGTCAACAGCGGTATTGATTTAGCAATAGGGCAGAGATTGGCTGGGAGTTAGAGCACTGTAAATCAGGTTACAAATCAAGACAACTGCGACACGGTGGAGAGCGCGCCGCTTCGAACGCTCCCGCTCTCTCTCTCTGAGACGAAGGTTAAACGTTAGCACGTAATAAGGAGCGACTTTGGGAATTGCACAGCCCTTGGAGCATTTAGAAACCATTGCGAAGACTCAAAACAAGTTGAATTCAATCTGGTGTGCTGTTTTTTTTATGTGTATGTGTTTTGAATGAGAATCATTTTATGACATGTAAAAATACACTGTTAAACATGTTTCACTTTGGGGAAATCATTTAAAAAGTTGACACAAGAAACTTTTGTGTGTCTGTGTGTGTGTGTATAAATATATGTGTGGGTTTGCTGATGCGTGTGCATGCCTGTGAGTTTGTGTGTGTCTGTGCTGAAGGCGAAAGACCAATTATATCTGGCATGAGCCTGACAGAATTCACCTGAAAGAGAAAAAGCACACCTACTCTCCATCTGAGACGACTTTGAGCAGCGCGATCAGACACACGAACGGTACGCACGCTCGCACACTTCACAGGAGCGCACTCTTTTTAGTACACAGATATCATAACGCGCACACACACACATACGTACATCAGAGAGGCGTGAGGAAACACTTCTCCCATCATCCTGTCTCAGGTTAACACTGGCGCTGGGTGTGAGAGTGAACTGTCATGCGAAAGACATACATGTATACCTCCAAGACCATGGTCAAAACTGAATTAAAAAAAAAAAATCTTAACATTAATGGAAATCTAAACAATGAAGATTAAGTACTCAGAGAAAGGCACGGTCGGCATGATGCTTGGTTAAGAGTGTGTTAAAAAACTCCCTAAAACTATATAAAAATGACTCTTTTTTTTTTTTTTGGTTTCTAAAGTCCTACTGAAATAGGCAACCTACAAGCTACAAGCTTTTTTTAGTAACACAACATTTTGAAGGCGTCTAGTTCAGAAACATGCATTTTTCATGTAAACCGGCTTAGAGCCAATCATCAGCTTTGGCTGAATGTACACAGACAAGCTGGACTGGATGGTTTAACCATCAATATTTTATCTTGATAGAAAAATCAATAAAAATCTGTTAAATTCAACTTTATTAACTCATTAGATGTTTTACCACGAAATGTAGTATGGTAATTCAGACATTACCATGATAGCCACCACATGACTTCCTAGTTACTATGGCACTTCAATGGGTTCTGTGTTAGTACTACGGTGTGTACTACCATAATATGTTGAATACCATGGTACTTACTGGGGACCAGAGTGGCTGCCAAAGTTCACCAGGTATTTAAGATGGTATGTTTGTACATGTTGTAGCATATTTGTTATGTTAGGGCACCTACTGGTATGGTATTGTTACGGGGACACAGACTCAGACAATGATCTTATGAAAAACCCGAATGGGCGTTTTATTAGCAGATTGTGGAATAATGACAACACTGAATGGAAAAACTGGAAAGTCTTAGCTGTGTGGATAAAGGAGCTGGTGGAAGCATGGAGACGAACAACGAAGACGTGGAACACACAACGAAGACGAAACAGGAGACGAGACCTAGGGTCAGGAGACACGATGGGGAACTCAGAGACGAGACGAGGAACCAGGAGATGAGATGATACACGAACGTGGAACAAAGCGTGGTCAGGTAGGTTGCGGAGTCTGTTTCTGTGATTGAGATCAGACGCTGAGTGAGGGGAAGTGAGGTGTATTTAAGGTGTGGTGCTGATTGGGAACGGAGATTGAGGGTGGAGCCTGGTGTTTCCGTGACAGGTATGGTACAGACAGTACATTACATTACATTACAAGCATTGTAGTACTTCTGTTCATACAGTTGTAGAACCATGTGCCATACTATAATACATAGACTGTTGTTTCAAAGTATGTACAATGGTAAAACCATGTACAGCAAAGTATGATGGTAAAGTTAGCCCTGGACCATTCTAAAATTTCTTATGCGAAGATCTTTTAACTTGGGTTTTCTACAGGTTAAAGGATCTTAGAGATATCTTGAAAATTTGAGAATGGTAGATCTCAACCAGAAAACACACCAGTAGGAGCATTATAATAATGATGAAAAACAAAAATAAAATTAATTAATTAATTAATTCGTCTTTAATGCTTGTCCTATACAGGGTTGCAGGAAGACTGGAGCCTATCCCAGGAAACTTCAGGCCCAAGGCAGGATACACCCTGGATAAGGTGCAAATTCATCACAGGGCACACATGCACAGACCACCCACTCATTCACACACTACACAGGCAATTTGAGAACACTAATTAGCCTTGGACTGTTGGAGGAAACCGGAGTACCAGGAGGAAACCCACCAAGCATGGGGAACCTGCAAATCTTTGCAGACAGACCTGAGGTGGGAATTGAACCCTGGACCTTGGGGGTGCAAGGCGACAAAAAGAAATAAAAGATCTGGAAAAAAAGAAAACATGGATCTAGAAAATAAGGAACTACTACTAGCAGTTTGATCTATTGCAAAATGATAAAGACATGGACATGCTCATTTATTAAGCCCTTTGTTGGGTTTTTGAGAACTGAAGTAATGAGCAAGTCATTCAAAGCAAAGATGTTTTACGATATTTAAGACCTGATGCACTCTTTTAAGTTTAAGTATTAAAGACTCTGATCAGGCGTAGCATTTCAACGTAAAACATAAAGCAGAATATTGTGTAGCTTCCCCTTGTGCCACCTGGGGCAGCTCTGGCCCCTTGGGGCATGACTCCACAAGACCTCTTGGGACACTGGTAGCGGTTCCTTTGGGTGCTGTTAGGTATGGCTTCTGTGGATCAGACTTGTTTGTCCTATGGATGCTTGATCGGATCGAGATCTACAGATTGGGATTTGCCTGCTGGGCCCGAACCTTAATTTTACCTATGCCTGGATAAAATTTTAAATTCTTGTGACAATACAAATCAGAACAACAACAAAAAATGTCCAGAGAGCAAACTTGAACCTTACAGGCTTGTTTGCATAATTGCAAATGATTGCATGCCAACAAATAGGTTTCAGAATTGAATAGTAGATTAGGTTGTCCAAATGTTATTTTCAAGCACTACAAAGTGAGACCCTTATAACACAAAAATAGAGGGAGTCCAGACGAGCACAAGGAACGAATAACAATAAAACCTCACTCACTCATCGTCTATACGTTGTATAAAAGGTCACAGTGGGGGACTTGGAGCACAAGACAGGGTACACCTTGGACAGGGGGCCAATCAATTGCAGGGCACACACATACACATACACACTCATTTACACATGATGAGCAACACCAATCTGCATGTCTTTGGACTGTGGTAGGACCTACTGGAGAACCCGGAGGAAACCCACCAAACTCGAGGAGAAAATGCAAACTCCATACACATAGACGCGAGGTGGGAATCAAACCTGGACCCTGGAGGTGCAAGGCAACAGTGCTAACCACTAAGCCGCTGTGCAGCCACAACGAAACCTAACAACATTCATCAGTTTATTTTACAAACCGTAATGAAAGAGGTGTGGAAAAAACTGGAGGCCGAGCAGATGTGAAGAATTCAAAACACTCTGTCGATATTTCGGTGCAAAACGCTATTAATACAACCAACGCTACCTTTTACATGCAATCTATTTATGTCGTATTTTAATCTCATCCTGTACGTAGTGCTGCAAACCGCATTCAAGTCCAAGCACAAGATGTTGTGATCTATTTCTTGACAGAGCAAGGTGCTTTGCATGATGACATTCTTGTGTAACACACAAAACACATTCCCGCTCCGGATGCTGCCGATTCCTGTAGAATCGTGTCTCGTGTCTTATAATTTTATTATTAAAAATTGAAAATAAAATTGAAAAAAATATTTATTTATTTATTTATTTATTTATTTTTATAAATAAAGTCAACTTTTAAGAGTTGGAGAATATTTGGGGAACCGTATGATTTTTTTCCCCCCTCCCCTTCCTTAGGGTTTGTATTATGTAAGACAAAAGACAGTTATAAATCCCACAGCTGTCATGCTTTTGCGTTAAAAATAAAATGCTGGTTTGGACTGCTTTCTGATATTATATAAGGCGTATTTCATCCTCTTGCACAGCATTCAAATCAAACTTTTGTTTGCTATCATGCTATTTTTATTCCTATCCAATATATTGCATGTAGTGCCTAAGTTTCTGGAGGCGGAGGTGGAGGTGGAGGCGTGCGGCGTTGTGCTGCTGTTTCGTGTGCATTATTTTTCCATTAAAGAAATAGAAGTTGATCCAAAAGACACGCGAGCTAACAGATAGAAGAAGAAGAAAAAAAAGGTCTCTACACATGCCTCAAATACAGAAACACACCAATTTAATCATGTTTACTCTATTTGCTACAATAAATACACACTCACACACACATACTGTATATACACGCACACACACACTCAAATAACTCAGTCACTAAGCATGGGTCTTATTGATCCAAAGAGAAACATAATAAATTTACACCAGGATCAGCTGTGATGTATTTGCAACTAGCAGTCTCAGCTTGATCTTCTGACCTTACACACACATATACACACACACCATTTATTGAATGCTGGCAGGAACAGGTTCTTCTCCAGCAGTTCCTCAGGGAATGCAGTGATTATCTTTAAGTCTCTTGGTGTAGCTGACTGCTGCCTCTCATCCGCTCTTAACACTCCTATGTCTCCACATGAAGACAGATGAGTGTGTTAAAACGGACAGTCAGACCACCTCGGGGGGAAAAAGCACCACTCGGGGAAGAGCTTAACTCACTTAACGCTCGACCTTGGTCGTTATGGAGCTAGCGGAAAAATGGGTCTCACATCTGAGGAGCTTTCATTGAGACATCTTTTTTTGTGTCCTGACACACACACACACTCATATATGCACACACACACACACACATACACACAAACACACTCAGAACCCATCGTGCTAACTCCCATCCAGCAATGTTTTGTCCATGAATGGATACTGAGCCTGATCCACGGAGTTGTCTCTACAAATACAAGTATACAAGCTTTAAGACAAGTTTTGGTGTTTCTGGAATAGGACGATGCCAATTTGTTGTCATCCATCTCACTCAGATTCAGCTTACAGGCTGCTCTGGGCTGTTTACTGTCACTGGACTACACGATGAATGACAGAAGGCCTACCAAAATTCTATCAATAGTCTCACAAAATGAGTCTGACTAAGCCTAAGCGAATATGCAGACATATGGGAATCCTCCGGGTTTAAATAAATATGATGAAGGAAGTCTTAAATGTGAGGCGTTGACATATGGCTTTTCCTGTACTTACTTTGTCATATTAATGCAAAGGGGTGTAAAGTAATTCTTTAAAAATGAGAGTTATTATTAGATTTTGTCACAAATTTTAGACTATAATGTAGTATGATTTAGTCATCCAAAATTGTGCAAAAATTGATAATGCCACAAGGCAGTTTTATGGACATATGGATGTAGATTTGGGTGGTATAGTGGTGTAGTGGTTAGCACTGTTGCCTTGCACCTCCAGGGTCCACATTCAATTCCCGCCTCAGGGTCTATGTGTATTACGTTTGCATGTGCTTTGAGTTTGCATGTACCCGGGTTTCCTCCAGGGATTCCAGTTTCCTTCCACAGTCCAAAGACATGCAGATTAGGCTAATTGTCGTTCCCAAATTGCCAGTAGTGTGTGAATGACATGGATTGGCACTCCGTCCAGGGTGTACCCTGCATCAGGCCCTAAGCATCCTGGGATAGGCTCCAGCAAACCAACCCTGTTACAGGATAAAGCGAATTAGATGATAAGAGATGGATGTAGATTTAAATTCATGATAAACAAGCTAGAGCAAAAAAGAAAACTCCCTGAAATGATGAGGACCCATTAGAAATTTTACTAGGGTATGTTCATTGTTTAATATGGTAAACTGTAGTACATACCATAGTAATTCCCAGAGTACTATAGCACTTGGGTACTATGGTAGTATTATGGGAAACACAGTGGAATACCATCATAAGTTCTGTGAGTACCGTGGTCGTACTATGGTGTGCACCACAATACATATTGGGTTCCTCCGTGGCTAACAAAATTCAGCAGGTATCTAATACAGTATGTTTGTTCATATTAGCTATGTTTATCCATAATACTGGTATGGTATTATTTATAGTACCATATTAGATACCTGAAAGTTGGTAGCCACTGTAGTACTTAATAAGTACCATGTGACTCACTAAACTATTGTGGTACCCAATGAGTACCATGGTATTCACCAAAGTATGTGTTATGTTATAAATACATTATTAACATAATGGTACGTATGTATAAAATGTATACATTAGCATTTGACAGTATCCTAGTAAATGTTCCATACTATCAAATAGTGCATGGTAGAATAATGTACCATACTATAGTACATGTTCTGTTGTACCAAAGTACGTACTGTGGTAGGACCATGTACCATAGTGTGGCACATTGCTATGTACTATATCAGCAAATAAGTATCATGGTACTGTCAAAAATATATCATTAGACATTTATCAATACATCCATCCAGGCATCCATCTAGGAACCTTTGTAGTCCAACTAGAGACCATGGAGACCAATGGCGATTACCATTGTAATTATTCCTATTGTATTTATTCCCATTCCAATTCCGTGGTAGGCAGTTAGCCTAATCTGCATGTATTTGGAATGTGGGAGGAAGCCAGAGTACCTGGAGGAAACCCACCAAACATGAGGAGAACATGCAAACTCCATACATACACCCCAAGGTGGGATTCAAACTTAGACCCTGGAGGTTGCAAGGCCACTGGCCATGGTAACCACTAAGCCATTATACCACAACCATGGTACCTACTGTATACTATGGTAAAATGCTTATGGGGATCCATCCTCAAAACAGAACATATCTTCTTTTGGAGGACTGGGGATAGTGAGATTATAAATGACTATAGTAGACATGTAGAGGGATACTGATGATAAGGCGTGGTGATGTTCAGCATTATTATATTGTGAATAAGAGTCCTGGAAGAAGAAGCACAGGGCAGTTTTAAAGGTCACAGAAGCGGCTAAATCTAACAGTATCCTGATCAGATTATCCACTGATGTAAGAGTTGTCTTGGACATTGACTGTTTTATGGGGGAGCAATTGGTATACAAGTTGGATTGTCCACCAGAGAGAAAGTCCATGCAGAAGTAGTCAAGCGAAAGGAAACACAGCAGTAAAAGTGTGTCACGTTCGTGTTCAGCCCAACTACAAATTGTTCAGCGATTATGTTGAATTTTCCTTTTTGATTTTCAACACTATCACATTTAACGATTATGCATTTTTATTGTCAACCGAATGGAAGTGATTTACACACAAACAGTGTTATTACCTTTGAGTGAAAATGGTTCAATATATATGTGCACGGTGTGCAAAGAAGACATTTAGTGCCTCTTTTCTTTAAGAAATTGTGAAGTCATGGGTAATAAACACAGTTTTAACACAGATCCGGAAATCGACCATAACCTTAATTGCCATAATATTGTATATAATGAGGCCAATATATACATAATTAATAATCATTTAATTCTTCAATCCTTCATAGAATTATGGACTCGCTTTTATGGAGGTAATATCTTGTAATTTTATCTGGTAATTATGGGTGAAAGAAGTACAAATTACAATAGTCGTTCCGCATGCTTTGTAAATTACCTTGTATTGTGAGTAAAAGCTGATTCAACTAAACTGTGGATACGTATGTAGAGGTAGTGGTCAACAATTTCTTTTTAACCTGCAACCTTATGATACACAGTATGATATTTTATTACTCACTCACTCACCATCTATACCATTTTATCCCGTATACAAGGACATGGGGGTCCTGCAGCCCATCCCAGGAGACACAAGGTGGTCTATATCCTGGATGGGGTGACCAGATCATGATTTTTTTTTACCCTTTACATCTCATAATAAAAACCTCAGAACTTATCCGAAGGATGCACTGAAAGACCTGGCATATCGCGAGGGGGAAAATAAGTTCCTGTGTTGCACTCTCTCGCATCATGCAGTTCTTATTTTATCCTCATGGAGAGAATGCTACACTATGTCCAAATAAATGCTGAGACATCTTGGTCCCTCAGCAGTCAATGCCAAAAGTTTCAGCAACCCCGATCTTTCTCTCAAATAATATTAAAGTTGTTGATTGTGTGCTTTTTTTTCCATGGACCTGAAATGCTAGCCTATTTTATTATAAATATGTGCTAATCAGTTTTTTTGCTAATCAAACCAAAGGATTAGAAGATATTCTTCAGTTTGGATGTCATCATGTAAGTAAAGAGTTAACAAATATTGCTATGCTCATACATGCAAGGGCAGCCATAGTCATGCCTTTGAGTAAAAAAAATAACAGTGAACAAAACTAAATATTGAGGGAAATAAAAAAAAAAGCGTGAATGTCATGCCATTGGCTCTTCATGGTTGTTTCAAAACTGCACACTGCATAACTCATTAAAGCAATGCAAAGTACCAATGCAAAGCATGTACATCTACAGCATGTAAAGACCAGCAAAAGTGTGACATAAACAGATCTATTGTGCTGCCAATGGGACCCATTCTATAGATTTCTGAAGGTCTTTTTTTTAACCTGAAAGGAAAGGTCTTCAGCTCTCCAGGGGCATCTATGCTGGGATGCTTGGTCAGGAAATTTTACAATAGGAAAAATTGTCCCATTATTTAGTCTTGGTGAGGTATATATGGCAGAGTTAAACCATGGTGTCAGTTCATCAGCTTGAACGAGAAAATACAGCCATCATGACTATGGGGAAGGTAACCATTAAAAATAGACCCTTTCTTTTTTTCAAGCAATTCTGTCTGTCTCATTGTGATCCTCATGTCCCAAACAGGTTATCTTCTACGAGGACAGGAACTTCATGGGACGCTCCTATGAGTGCACCGGTGATTGTTCCGATAT